>CM029540.1:8283039-8571181 GCA_017141395.1 Laodelphax striatellus
TCAAATTACAGTAATACAATCAATAGTCTCAAATATCTATTATTCAATCATATAAAGTAATCAAGTAAACTATCAAATCAAAGATATCTCTAGTAGAACCAATAGTAAAAAAAATCATTACTGTATGTTGTATTACGATATCTCGAGTAGAACCAATAGTCAAATGATTCATTACAAAAAACACGACATGCTCTGACAAACGTTTCGAGTTCTGCATTCATTTTTATAGAATAAAAACGAAACTAAATTGTCGAAAATGAGAGGAGATGAATGGTGCGATCTACTTGTCCTAGTTTGGTCTTGTGATGTTGAACTTACGGGCGATGGCGCGCAGCCGCGGGATGCTGGGCGAGCCGGGCGGGGAGGACGCGTTGCTGGCCGGGTTGCGACACTTCTGGTGGTCCGTCGTCACCGTTATCATGTGCTGGAAATCTGTAAAACGTCGAGAAAAACAGAACATGTATCACAGAACAACATTAAAGTTCGCTCGAGTTGCTAGCGAAAGGTACACATGATATTGTTTCTCTTGAAATAAGTTTGACAAATGAGTGAATGGGTTCATGTTTGCCTGTAATCTCAAAATTCAAAAATTTGGCTAACGTATGGCGGCGGTTTCTGTCCATGATGTGGACCCTATTGGGTTATCACAAATAGACAATTTCCATGTGCTTCACACAAATAGCCACACTGTTACTATTGAGAAGTAGCTCACAAACATCAGCGCTCAAGTGAGAGACAGAGGAACAACCTGGGGGAATTGAAGATAGGTTATCATTGAATCAAATGTAAAAATGCCTGTTTTCAAACCCATCGTATTTGATAAATATTCAGCCAAAATATTCCAGTAACTTATAAAATCAAAGCTAGGATGTTCAAGAACACTTCAGTTGTCTCTTTAAGAGAAAAGAAACAAAGATAATTTTAATTTGATCCTCTTTCCAAAAGCATTCCTTTCCAAAAGAGAGTGAGATACGTACTGATATAAAATATAATATTGAACGTAAATAGATGAAATATGGAAAATATAAGATGTAAATATAATGTTGTAATTGAATTAAATATTATTTGTGTGAAATAGTTTATGTCTCTGGAATAATAATGTTTATCATACATACGATACCGATGGTTACACATAGCGGGAAGTTCAAACTTCAAAAATCCTAACCTAGCAAGAAGAGTCTAGCAACAAGATGACGAAAATTCTGATAAAAGTACTTTAATCCAATTAATACATTCATTAAAACACCTTGAAACCACTAAATAATAGATAGCAATAAAGTATTGATGATACCTTAATGATTTAATTGAATTCTATCTCAAAATCGTGTTTTGTTCCTATCTCACAATGGTTAAAATCCCCCCAGGTTGTTCACTCTCTCACTAGAGCGCGCTGATCAGGTCTATGAGCTACAGTGACTATATTACTCTTTATAGAGTCACTGTACTATGAGCTACTCCTCAATACACTCTGTAAATGCACCTAGCCTACCCGATTGAGAGAACCCATAAACAACATTTCATAAACCCCAGCTGACGGAGTTGCTAAGAAGAATTGAATGGAACTCACCCGACGGACTGCTAATTTGTTCGGGCAAAATCTTGGATCGTTTGAATTTGCCGCGCCGCTTGTTGGGCGTCGGTGTCTGGTACATCATGATGGTCAGTTCTCGTTCAAACAGTTCCAGTTCTCTCCTGGTCAGCTCCTCCTCCCGTTCGCGCAACAAACGCGCCAACTTCTGCTGATCCAGTTGCAACTGCATTAGTTCTTCTTCGCGACTTCTCAGTTCCTGGTGAAAAGAGAGGACAAATATGAGCGACACAATAATACGATAAGCAAGAAGAAAACAAGAAAGAAGAAAACAAGAAAGAAAGTAGGTTATTATTGAGATGAAATGAAATGAAATAGTTATTTATGTACCTAGTGCGTAAAGCGCGCACCTTGCTGCACCGAAAGAAACGAGTTACGCGCACGAGCCCGCAGGCCAGTGCGGATATAGTTTCCGAGTACCGTAAAGATACGCTGTTTGCGTGTAACATATTAAATTTTTCCTGAGTTACCTTTAAATGTGATCAAACTTCGAAATCCCTAACCTAACAAGAAGAGTCTAGCAACAAGATAGCTTGAAAATTCTACTGATAAAAGGTACTTCTAATCCAATCAATACATTTAGGCCCATTAAAACACACAGAGCACTAAATGACCAGATGGCAATAAAGTATTGATGATACCTTAATGATTCGGTTGAATTCTATCTCAAAATCCTGTTTTGTTTCCTATCTTGCAATGATTCTAAATCCCCCAGGCTGTTCACTCTCTCTCACCTAGAGCTCCCTGATCAAGTCCTGTGGCTACTCCTCAATAGGTTATGTTGGGTTATGATGGCGGAAACAGAATTAGAACATCAGCAAAAACGAATGGCTCTTAAATAATATAAAAATCAAGATGGGAAAAAACAGAGAATAATTCAGGGAATATCCAAAAAATAAGAAAAGATAATACATCACAAAAATAATTGAAATAACAATACTGAAAATTGAAAGTGCAACTGAAATGCAGCGACGAAACTCACAGAGGCAGTGGCTACTCAGAACACATCCGCAGCTGTGTTCGGCGTTGCCAACATGATTTCAAGAGCTTGATAACCTTATCAGCAGCAAACATTTTAAGAAATTGAGATATTAGGTTGCAAATCTGGAGTGCGATAATTTTCTTTACGCACTAGAGCGTTAAGAAAGCACTTTAGGTACTGAAATCAGTGCAGGAACAGCCACATTTTGAAATTGAGATATTAGGTGCGATATCTGAATGAGCATAATCCTTTTTACATTTAATATTCATCATAAATAATTATTGTTCCATAACTTAATATGTATTATCCTTTTGGTAGGTTTTTTTTCGAACCAATAGAATAGGATAATATTTCTTAACCTCAACATTATTGTGTTGGCTGCATTGTGTAACACAGTTATGAATTTTGAATATTGAAAAGTGTACAGTAATTGTTTCTTTTTGAAATGAGGCCTGTATTAATAATACGTAGTATTTAAAGCATCAATGACCTTGAATCAATTTTCTATCTGAACAACAGCATTTAAGTTCTTGCAGGTCGGAAAAGAAAATGACCTTGAATGACAGCTGTTTCTAATCAGAAAGCATTGTATTTGTGTTCTTTGTAGAATCCTAACCTCAAAGTTTTGAATTGGTCACTAAGTTGATATTTCCATTGGTTGTTTTGCATTATTATTTTGTTTTTTTTTTTGTGTTGTGGCGAAAATAAGCGTTCGCAACGCGGGCAAAAATGTTTTGCCGGCTCGATCGCTTCAAGTTCTCGACATTCGTCTCGAACTTGAAAACCGCGATCTCAAGCCGGCAAACATCCATTTTCAGCCCTAGGTGCGAAATATACTATTATTCTGCCTTTACAATAATTAAAAAACAAAAAATACAATATACAATCAGAATTATACTAGCAGCAATTTTCTATAGGTGCTGCCAGTGACATTGATAATAGGTACTTAATTTTATTATTGTGACAGTTGCTATTAGAAGTTGAGTATAATTTTATGCGGCCATTGCGGTATAAGATATTAATGGTAGACAAAATATAACAGTACAAAATATAGAAAGCACAGTGTTACATACAAAAGGCATTTTAGTGGTGATCCGACTTTTTTAGTTTCACTTTTGCTCTAGAGAGAAGAAACATTTTATAATATAGAGAAGTTATTCTATTACTTCTTTATTGAAACGGGTGTGTTCAATTAGAAGAACCCTCAAAAGATTATAGAATTAGCACACTATGTCCACGTGGTCGATTTTTGTGAGCTGCCAGCATACTGCATATGCTTAAGCATTGATAGTATGCTGTGCGGAACACCAAATGCTCTTTACTTACACTTGAAACTCAAATCGCAGGAGTTTCATGACTAGGATAACAAACATGTGCTTTTAAATAATGTCACTCAGACGATCCTGCAACCGTACTGTCTGAAAGTCATCATTTGAAAACACATGCTTGCTATCCAAGTCGCTGAGTTTCCACGATTAATTTGTTTTTCCAAGTGTGAGTAGAGTCAAAATCGATGAAGCGTGTACATAGGAGGTTTCACATTAATACTATTTGTACACCTGTTTATTTAGCGTCACTCAGACGATCCTGCAACCGTACTGTCTGAAAGTCATCATTTGAAAACACATGCTTGCTATCCAAGTCGCTGAGTTTCCGCGATTAATTTGTTTTTCCAAGTGTGAGTAGAGCCAAAATCGACCAAGCGTGGACATAGGGGGTTTCTAATATTTGATATTTATTTGTAACAATAATTAAATTTGAGCGGTTGACTGGAAGAGTTTCATTGCAGAAATTCAATACAGTTATCATGTGTTTTTCTCAATATTTTCTTTTATAAATCCAACATTGAGCTAAAGAATATTGATTGACCAACGTTAAGTCATGAATCATCGCAGGAATGTTTCTCAGAATTTCCACTCATTACTATGGTGTTTAGAATTGACCAGAATCTGAGTCATGACCCAGAATGAATCAAAACTCATTGCAGAAATATAGCAGGATTCTTTTAAATTGTCAGAAACAGCTGATTGATGTACGCTCGTTTACCAACGTTATCAGCTGTTTTCTGACAGATTAAGAATCCTGCTAATTATTAATAGAAAGTCTCATTGTAGTTATGGTTCATAGCTTCTAGGACAATGGTTATCAGCGGAAAGAGAATCAGATTATGAACTTAATCAATAGACAATGCAATTTCAATCTGGGATTGATACAGTTTTGAGCTGTGCCTCTTGGATCCATATATATGTCCAACAAATGGGTAGATAAATAGAAGAACGTTACAACTACACGATCAAAAAACTTTCAACTGTAACTCAGTCATCGAATCTAAAAAGGAAAAATAAACTTCCATATTGACTATACGGTGCAGTTACCGACAGTTTTCAAATTCATACTTAAAGATGAAAATTTTTTCAAATAAGAATGGTACAGAAATAACAAGATTTGGTTCTAAAAAAAATTTAAAAGACTAGGAACATATTGAAAAAAATATATATTTTTTCCAACTAAACCAAACAAATAAGATTCAAACAACAATATCAGGAACAAAAAAATTTGAACGTGAATCAGAAACTACAAAAGAATGAATATCGCAATAGGTAAGAATACAAAAATTTAAAAGTTGCTAAAAATAAGAAACAGATATATAAATTTCTCAAATAAAATAGAATACAGTGCATGGGAGTGGAACGAAATATTTTCAAATGGTGTTTCACCAAAGTTTTCTAACACTCACCTCCTCTTTCGATTGGAAAGCCTTGTAAAAGAAAACGATAGAAATTTGTTAATAAAGCAACAAATTGAACAAAACTCACTGAATTTCAAAAATGTTCTACTGCGATTAGCTATGAATCTATCTATCTATGACAATGACATTTCAAATCATCTATCAATGACATCAAGAAATCTATCTATTTGATCAGGAGTGACCTGAAAACTCTGACACCAGACCTGAGCCAGCCAGGTTACACGAAAGTGTGTGTGTATCTATCTATGAGCATTTATATCAACGACTGGAATTCAGCCAGTTGCATTTTCCACAAAACTGTTGTTTTGGAAGCAATTTACGCAAAAACGTCTTTGCATAAAGAACACTCTGAGAAGAGTATATCTCAACTTTCCAAACGGATGAGTTTCAACCTCAAATAAAGAATTACATCTCATTCATACTACTATAGGATTTTCAAGAGGAATATCAATTTTTCAAGAAAACTCGAAGTTTCTTTGTAATATGTTTTGGACAGTTTGCAATCTTTCTTTACGTAAGATACCCAAGATACATCATAAAAGTAGTGACTTGGAATGAAGCAACGATTTTATTGCCATACAGAAATAGTTCGATAGCCATTAAAATAATGAATAATGAACCACTAAGTCGTACTGTGAACAACATAGATACAACGGACACCTTTTGACCCTCCTTGGTCGTTGAGCACTAAAGGGAGTAGAGCAAAGACGGAGGTAGCATAGAGTAGTAAAATACTAGAGTGGTACTAACCTTCTCCTTCATTCCGAGATTGTGCAGTACTTCTTCGATTTCGTGTCGCCAGTCGTCCTGCATTATGTGAAAACTTTCGTCGGGAGTTTGCGTGAACGCCGAGTGTATGATGCCATCCAACTCCATCAGAATGTTGTCGAAAGTCGGCCTTCGGTGCGGATCCGAGTCCCAGCAGGCTGAAAAACAAACACAAAAACTCAAATATCAACAGTTTTCTCTCTCAAAATCAAAATAATAGCAAAATCAAATTCGAATCACAATCGAAACAAAATCAATTTCAATAGCACAAAAGAAGACTTAGGGCCGGTTCATGAGCTCGGGATTTAGCCAAGTCCTAGACTAAAACGGGTAGCTATCGTAGCATCGACAAACATTTGTCTTGACGAGTTGAGTGGGTTAGCAGCATAGAGCCCATGGTACATAGTTTCGAAGGCTAACGTTTTGTCGATGCTACGGTGACCACCGTTTTAGTCAGGACTTAGCTAATCGACTCATGAACCGGCCTATAGAATTGCAAGTTTTGCGGGGATGTACCCACATAAGCTCTAGGCTTGTGCATAGGTAATGATTGTGAAGGATGATGAAATGAGAAATGGACCTACAGCAACTAGGTGGGTGTCGAACCACCGGGATGCGATTTTGAAGCTCATAAATTGTATTTAGAGGAGCGGGTCACCGTTAGAACAGGAATGGTAGCGCCGTTCATTATCTAATCTCACGATTAGACCCGCCTGCTACCACTGGGACAACCGCTTCCCTTGCAATTTAAAACATTCAAATATCAAGATATTTTCAGAATTCCCCCTTCAAGATAATTCAATGGCAACAAATAAAGATGAATATTAGAATTAGAGCCTGGTGAATGAGGTGTAATTTAATGTTTCCTATGATAACAAGTGAAGTTATGCTCTTTCGAGTCTTGCTTTTTAATAACGAGTCTTTGAGCAATCTGCAAGTATAGCAGGATTATTTTAAATTGTCAGAAAACAGCTGATTTAACATCAGTAAACGAGCGTACATCAATCAGCTGTTTTCTGACAATTAAAAATAATCCTGCTATATGTATCGGTCTAGCTAATACAGGGTGACACTTTGTGACACTTTCAATGTTGTTGAGCGTAGACTCTTGTAAATGCAACTTTATTGAATAATAAAGATTATTTGAATTTGAGAGTGCGGCAAAATAACCTCCCTATTTTCAAATGATAATAAAAACACATTTTTTTCAAAAACCAAATTTATTCATTTTAACTTATTCTATAACATGGGAAGTTTTTTCTACTTTGTTTTAAAAAGGATATCAGATAAGTGGTGGCCGTGGTTATCGATACAATTTTGCAAGCGAATTCTAAAACTGGCATGGACTCTCTCAAGCATGGCTTGAGGTATGCGCTGAACTTCCTCGCATATTGCTCGCTCCAGATCTTGCAGATTCCGGGGGCGATGTTCAATCACCTTGGCCTTTAGGTAACCCTTTAGAGTTCGGCAGTTTTATCGCCATTATCATGCCATGCTCGTAATAAGAAAATTCATGCCAATAATTAAAGTCGCTTACAAGCTTATCAATAACCACGGTCTCTATCTGACCTGCACACAATGAAACAAGTGACATTATGAAATAAGTTAGTGAGCCATTGATTTTCAAAATTCTTGTGGACTTGTCAAACTCGAACATCCATCTCATACATGAACAACAATGTAAAAGTACCTTAAGACATCAGACATGACTGATAACTTAAAGCTTTGATTTTCTAGTATATTTGAGGTAAGTTTACCAACCTTCCATGAGGTTTTTCCATGGTTCGGGACATGTGCTTGGAATTGGCAGAGTCAGCTTGTTAACAGCCACACCATAGGCCACCGTCATTGTGTGAATGCCTTTGTAGGGCGTTTCTCCAGTCAATAGCTCCCACAGTAGAACACCGTAACTGCAAACAAATGGAATAAAAACATAATAGAATAAAATAAAAACATAGCTATAGTGAATCAAAGTTTCACTTTGTGAAGGCACCTGGACTGACTATGAATTGAAGTTATTGCCAAAAATAACTTAGGATTACAAAAATAAACATAGGATTACATGAACCAAAACAAACATCTCGAAATTGAAAAATCCGTAATACTCTAATTTCCCTTATACTGTAATACCATTTTTAGGAAAAATAAGCGTTCCCTTACTTGAAATAACCCTGCAAACTAGTCTATTGCCGCCAGTCGACTAGCATCGTGTATTCGCATCTAAAGGCGCAACCACACGACGACAGTCGTCTGTCGACAGTCAACTAATTTTTAGGGTTATTACTTACATTTCATTTCAGGCAAGGAAACATTTATTTTACTTTAAGAATGGTATTATGTGACTATTAAATGTGGTATCCTCATCTATTCCCAAGCTCGACTTGCTCTTTTGGGGAAGTAGTTTTCTTATGTTCTTTAATAATACTGTGTTGTGATTGATTCATGTTTTGCTGTTGTTTGAAAAGTTGTATTTGTTATTTCATGAGAAATAAATAAATAAAAATAAAATAAATCAATGATAAATGTCATTTTTTATAGGCTAGTAGGCTTTTTATCGGTGGGGAGACCCTCATGGGAATAAATGTCATTCATTCTTATAAACTATTTACATAATTCTTATAATTCATTTTTATAAATTATTTACATAATTCTATACCTAATTAGGATTACCAGTACCTAATTAGGATTAGTCTAGCGTCCCCATATTGTTGAAAAAATAATAGTATTTGAATCTTTTTTCTATTTGAAAATAATTATTATGAGAATGAATGAGAATAACATTATTTTATGTTACCATAATACTCTAATTTTTCAAGGGGTTATACAATTTTTAAGGGAAAATAAGCGTTCCCTTACCTAAAAGTTCAGAAATAACCCTGAAGCTGAGGCCGCACTGCTGGGAGTTACCTGGATGGTAGATGGTTTATCTACAGCTCATACAACATCCATAATAATAGAACATGTAGAAAATGATCACGGCCTTCTCGATAAATCGTGTCAACCATCCACCACCATCTATCCATCTGCAGTGCGGCCCACGGTTTAAGGGTGGTATCAATCAAGGGGCTGTCATTGATGGAGTGGAACAATCCTATCTTCCCCTACCTATCAGTTAAAAAAGGAGAAGCTGTATCTTCTTGAGTTTTGTCTAAAGACTAGCCTGCTGTGTCTCGATCTCATTGGCTGAAGCCTGTGTCGCGATCTCATTGGCCGAATATACTCTGGACCGAATGTTGGCCATTATTATGGACATGCTTTGGCAGTGTATTTGAATTCAGAGCCATCATGTTAAATTACAATTTTCATGGAGTTTTGAAAAGTTTAACGCGTATCTTTTGCGGTATAAATCAAAACTGTTGAGGAGAATATAGTTAATATTACGTGGCAAAAATACAACTTGTTTTGTCGGATTTTGTATTTTAGGTTGGTTTGAGTAGACGTTTGGGTAGAAGTGCCCCAGATGTAGATGTTTTCAAAATACAGCATATAAAATTAGGGTCCAATAATAATGGCCGACATCCTGTATTCGATCTTGGAACCTTTGGATTATCAGACAGGCGCTTATCGCCCTCGGCTACGGACCACTCCAACTACTCCCCTGATTTCTTACTTCTACACCCTAGATGATGAGACCACTCCACTCCTACTCCCCTGATTTCTTACTTCTACTCCCTAGAAGATGAGGTTATGTTCGTCAGCTCCCTGGTCCACCATCTATCCATCTGAAGTGCGGCCCACGGTTTAAGGGTGGTATCAATGCCAATAATTTCAAGATTTAGTTAGCACTTACCTCCACACATCACTAGCCTTGGAGAATGTGGGTGCTTGATGACTTCAGGTGCCATCCAGGCATAGGTGCCAGCCGCAGACATGCGCGTCGTTTTGTAGGCGACCCTTGCCAGCCCAAAGTCGGTGATTTTCAGCGTCTTGAACTGCAGATCGTTGTTCTCTACTGGCTCCGAAAGCAGGACTGCAAACAAACAAACAATACTCATTAATCAACTATTATAAATTAGAAAAATAACTGTCGAATTGAATGAATTGATGATAATTTCATTTCGCGAAAACTTATATTATCTTATTAACTCATATATTCATACAGTACTTATAATCATAATTTACTTTTTGTGTAGTAGTAAAGATGATGTTGTGGAAGTTATCCATATTGAATAAAAAGACTAGGAGTTGTCATAACCACAAATTTACATTACAAAATTTCACACACAAAATATTTGTGGTCATGATAACTTCGAGTCAGTACTTGCAGTATTTCAATCTTAATTAAATTATATTTACTTCATTAAATGATACTTATATATTTTTCAGCAAAAAGACAAAATTATTCTGCTAAACCTAAGATGGTTTAACAACAGGTGCCTATTATACAATACAACACAACAGATAAAGTGAAATGCTTACTATGAATAATGAATTAAACAATAAATTAAAAGAAAGGTTTTATAAGTTTGAAGATGAAATTCAAATAAGGGTTGTTATGAGGAAGGATACGGTAGGAGGAAGTTAAGAAAAGAGAAAGGAGTTAAGAAGATAAGTTAAAAAAATAACAGACTATTTATCTTTCTTGTTTGTGCTAGAACGAATAATTGGGGAACAATCCTTTTATCCCCACTTGGTCGATTTTTGTGTGCTGGATTGCTGCCCAGCATGCGGCAAATGCAGCATGCTCAAGTCGCACACAAAATCGAGCAAGTGTGCACATTGTGTTATTCTGCAATACGAAACACCCGAGAGGACTCTTCACCAATAACAGCCATGAACAATAAATTCCTTATCAATCATTGATACACAAACCCGTTCAGTATCAAATGAGCTTCCTGTGAGTGCATCACTCGACCGCAATCCGTTGCTGGCCAGTAAGGCAAGGTCGTGACAGCCCAAGGCCGTCCGCATCACACGACTGCCTGCTCCTCGAATCTCAAAACACTGTCACACCGATGCTAACCTGACTGACTCCTTGACTGATGGGCTCGACCGACTGACGACGTCTGATGTGACTCTTCAAACCTCACAGAGTCAAAGACTAACCACAGTTAGTCTTGACCACTAGACTAGACCACCAACGGAATCACAGACTAAACACTATCATAATTGATTTGCCTGGATTGACTACTGCCTTTGACAAGACACATTGACTTACTTGACTGGACAAAATCTGTCTTGACTGACTGGAAAGCTGGTTTTATCAACGTTTTCCTATTCAATGTGACCAAATGACTGGTCGGAAATCGAGTTTTTTGGTTTGTTTGTCAATGGCTCAACAATGGTTGTAAACTTATCTCAAATACTAGAAAATATTAGACTCTTCAGTCTAAGACTCGTTAACAAGAGCAAGACTCGAAGAGCATAACTTTTGTTATCATGGGAAACATCTAATTACACCTCATTCACCAGGCTCTAATTGTAATATTCATCTTTATTTGTTGCCATTGAATTATCTTGAGGGGGAAATGTTGATATTTGAATATTTTCAATTGCAAGGGAAGCGGTTGTCCTAGCGGTAGCAGGCGGGTCTAATCGTGAGATTAGATAAGAAATGGTGCCTACCATTCCTGTTTTAACGGTGACCGGCTCCTCTAAATACAATTTATGAGTTTCAAAATCGCATTCCGGTGGTTCGATACCCACCTAAAGCTGTAGTTTTTTGTTTGTCAATGGCTCAACAGCCCTATGTGGGCTTAGGCCTACCAGCTGGTTGCCAGTTTCACATCCACTTGACTGAATCAGCAGAGGTGAATGATCATCAACCAGAAAAGATGTAACGTGTGGTTAGCACATTGACATCTCAACCATAAGCTAGTCTTCGCAACCCAGTGATGGGAACAAAGCACTGCTGGGTAACATTGTGTTAAGCAGCTATATAGTGCAATGCAACAATTTAATATGCCTCCAAATATGGGGAGTGACTGACTAGCCTTACTAACGATTAGCCAGGCTCCCAATGGAGGATGGTCGGAAATCGGGTAGCAACCCAATATTCATGAGCACGGAAAAGGAGAGGTTGAATTTAACCATTGAATTATCTCTGGTCATGGGTCAAGCTATACCTCTCAAACTGTACAAGTTTACAAAAGAATAAACAAAAATAGCGTTTTATTGATTAGAAAAATAACACGTTATCTACCCTCCACGCTGTCAGTGTGAACGTGACCTACAGCTAGTAACGTGCATTATTAATTTTCTCAAAGGGGGAAAAGCCTATATCAGTGGTCCACTCATGTTTCAATCAGCCGTTCCCGTACAATGCACTTGGATGCACTCGAGTGCATCTGGCCTATGCACATTGGACACACTCTCACAAATACACACACACATATACTACCCGGTGTTATGGTGGCAATGAATTATTCTGAGCTACACATTCTCATTAATCAATGTTGCCAATCCTAAAATGATATGATTTTCATAAAGTAATTAAAACTATTATTGAATATACTGTATAGCCTACTATCTTTTAGTAATTATTGTGTAATTGATGTATTATAATATGCAGCACATACAAATATGTCATATATTAATTAGTGTATGTACATATATATAATATGCGGCATACAAACAGTATAATAAAATGAATCACTGTTTATACAGACACAACTACAGTTCAAATAAAACTAGTTGTCACTTCATGACATGCTAGCATCATTGAATCAAATGGTCAGCTCTTCGGACATCGGACTTTCTGACAAAAACGTTTCTAGTGAGTGGTTCTTGAGCACCAGGCCAAGTGACAACTAGTTTTATTCGAACTATAGGTAATTTTTCAGCCCTGTTACTCGCCCAATAAAATGTGAGACTAATCACAGGAAACAACTATCGGAAGTTATAAAATTAATCCATTAGTAACTAGGCTACTGTTACTAATGAAGTTAATGAACTACAAAAAGAAGTTGTATTCCGAAGTTATAGCTTGACCTGTGGCCGTTGGGATGGGTGGAAATATAGCAGGATCCTTTTAAATTGTCAGAAAACACCTGATTGATGTACGCTCGTTTACTAACGTTAAATCAGCTGTTTTCTGACAAGTTAAAAGAATCCTGCTATAACAGTTTTTCGATCTGTGTTTGGACATGTGTACAACCAGCTGATTGAACAGAAATGTGCATCATTGAGAATTTTCATGGGATATCTTCAATTGGAAATCATGATCAATAACAAGAGTGAACGTGATTCATGGAATAGATTTTAATTTAATTTATTGACCGTAGTAAAATAGTTATTTATTGTATTATGAATACAACTGACTACCGAGGTATCATTAATATTAATTATTGTAAAGTTGGTAAATTTTGTTATGGCACTAGGAATTCCTCATTATAACGTTTTACAATGTCAAAGTGTATAAGAATTAGTCCACTATGATGAAGACGTGTTAATATTTTATAGAATAAAATATTAATTTAATTTTTTTTTGTTTAATTTTTATTTTCTTTGATAGAAGTGTATTACACTTTTCACACTTGGCAAAACGTTGCAATGGCAATAATTATAATTAGCTATTCATAATTTCTATGTACAATTTTTAGGTCTTCAATAATGATAACGATCATTGGTAATCAATGCTGACTTGACAGTACAGTAATCCCAAACCCACCGATCTAATAATTTCTGAAAGATAATCTGAACAGATAGATGAACCGATGATACAAAACTACAAAAACGTTTCAAACGAGCTTCCTCTGAACAATTTGCACCTCAAAAACTGTTCCGAAAGAAGCCAATCACCTCTAATCAACAAATCAACCAGTTTCGTAAATTTAGAAAAACACACTCTCCTGTTCGAAAACATCCAGACTATCACCGAATTTGATAGGATATAGAGAGGCTAGACTAGACGGTAAGAAAAGAGAAAGAAAGAACTATGGAAGAGAGAAAGAGAGATGGAAGAAAGAAAGGTAGAACTAAAAAAAGAGAAGATAAACGAATGAAAACAAAGAGTACGGTGGGGAAAACCAGCGTGTGCGTATTTAAGCGCTTCCCACGTGTTAACACGCGCGTCGTCACATTATTACTATTATTAAGTATTTGCCTAGACAAAGAGAAACGACAAGATTATAGGAAGACAAAGACAACAACAATAACAAAGATTTGATTTGACAACGAACAAAAAACTTTCAAATGTGGCATTGAAACGAATAGGCCTGTACCTACTAACTGCAGTGAAATGTATGTCGTGTTGAAATAATGTAGAATGGTAAAGTACCAACAATGCACCAATAAAGAGGAAAAGTGATTGAAAGAAATTCCAGAAATCTAATAAGTAGTTTTGTATCTAATCAAGAGACATAGAAATTTAGATTCAATCACAGACGATAGGAAACTATCAGTATTCTAATTTATTGTATTCTAATAAGTATTCTAATTGTCTTTGATTCAATGTAATTTTCGAGATAGAATTTGATAACAGATTAACAGGGGCCTGTTTCATGGAAATTAGAAGTCACTTAATACAGGAAAAGGCGAACGTACTCTATACTTTAAAGTTTTCTGCATTGAATTCACGTCTAGTGTGTTGTGTGTATACGCCTTTTTTATGTTTTACAGAGCTTATAATTTTTTTAAACAGGTCCCTGGTATTGCTTCCTAACTACCAAAGCTAGTTTGATGAAGACAAGCCTACTTTGTCTCAAGTTGCAGAGAACATATGCCAAGATTGATTTTGAATTGTAAATGATGAAAACATCATTTACAAACAACAGGACCTGGAAAAACTTAAATTTTTCTTTCGAAAATTTAACCTTTTTGAAATAACTCGATGATAATTATGGAACATAAAGAAATGAACTGCACATCAATCTCTCAAAAAAAAATTACTAAAAAAAGGGGTACGAATAATCTCTGTCCAACTGAAATCGCAGTAGATTGAAAACGGAAAAGAAATTTCGCTTTTTTTGGGACACTTTGTATCAAAATACAGAAGTTAAAACTTAGGTCAACTTTTTGTAATAATCAAGTTGTCAAACAACCAAGAAATATTGCGCGAGAAATTTGTTTCTGAATGAAAAAGACAAAGAGAAACCCAATACTGTGAGAAAAATAGAAGACGACATTTTTTCCAATATACAACAGAAAAATTTGCCTCAAACACCTTTCCTACCGGCTACTCCTAACCACAAAAGTTGAACCTTTATTCATAAAAACTAAAAAAATGTATACGGGTCTCTCTAAAGGACCTACCTAGTAAGGAGACATTATTCATAAATATACATGCGTAAAGCGGTCTTTTTGCCGGTCCTACATGTAGAGAGACATATTATTCATAAATATCATGTCCTAGTATTTCTGTGGATGCCACGTTTACATAATGCCGGAACATACAGGCGTATAATATGCACCAAGCGTTATTACTTTTTCCATTTACTTGCTTAGGTACGTATAAATATTCATGAGGCAGGCTGAGACACCCTCGAGACAAATTTTGGGGGTGAGTACACTTCATCCTTCTTTATGTCCTTTCCTCTACTCTTCCTTTACTCTCCTTTACTTTTCTTTACTCTTCTTCTTCAATTCTTCTATTTCGCCCTTTCTTTTTCTCCGACTCGTTCTTCTGCTTGTTCTTCTACTTCTACTCATTCAGCTTGTATTCTTCTTCTATCCAATCTCCTTTTGCTTGTTCTTTTTCTTTCCAATTTTTTCCTCCATCTCCATTGTCTGTTTTTTCTTTCATCAACTTCTCACACTTTCTTCTTCTAATTTCACTCATTTCTCCTCTTCTTTCCTCCAATTATTCTTCTCTCCCTTCTTCTTTTCCTCCTTGTCATTTTTGTTCCCTTGTTCTTAGTCTATAAATTCCTTCTACATCTTCAACTACTTCCAACTTGTATCTTCCTTCCAAACTCATTTTCTATTTCATTTTCTTTCCTTGTTCATAGAGTATTAATTCTTGATCTGTTTTACTTTGTTGTTGTTGTTGTTTTTCTTGTTGTTGTTGTTGTTATTCTTATTCTTCTTCTTCTTCACATCCATCTTCATCCACTTTTTCCGTCATCTTCCTGATCTTACTCTTCTTCTTTATTTTAATCTTCTAGTTTCCTAATTCGTCTTCTTTTTCCTCTTCACCTCCTCCACCTCCATTTTCTTCCTGCAAGTTCTTCGGTCATCTTCCTCTCCTCACTCTCGTCTTCTTACATTTGTTCTTCTCCTTTTATTCCTCCTTATCTTCAACTTTTTCTTATCTTATTACCTTTTCTCCTTATTTTGGTTCTGCTTTTGCTCAACTGTTTTCTTCTTCATATATCTTCTTACTTTCTTTTTTCTCCTTCTCTCATTACCTCGCTTAATAAGTCTTCATCCATTCTTCTTTTTATCTTCCTCTTCCTCGCTTTCCTCCTCCTCCACCTCCCTTTCCCTCTCCGTTTATTGCCTCGGTACTTCTCCATATCCATTTTCCACCCGTTTCTCCATCTTCATCTATTCCTCCTCCTATCACCTTCCTTTTCGTTCTGCTTTTGCTTTATACCGCATCTCTTCCCACTTCTTCATCACTTCCTCCTTCTTATTTCATTACTTCTTCTATTCTGCCTTGAAGCTTCCACAGCCTCTCTTCTCCTTTCTCCTCCTACCTCCTTCTTCTTCATTTTCCTCATCCTCTTCCTTCTTTTTCTTCTGTTCCTCCTTCTTCTTCCTCTTCTCTTTCCTCCTCTACCTTTTTATTCTTCCTCCTCCCTCTTCTTCCTTCTATTTCTCCTCTTCTTCTTTCTTTGTGACCCTCCTCCTCCTCTTATTCTTCTTCCTCCTCCTCTTCCTCCAAACTTCCTCTTCCTCTTCTTCTTCCTCCTCCAACTTCTTCCTCTACCTTCTCCTTCTTTTTCCTTCTACCTTCTTCCTCTTTTTCCTTTCCCTCCCCCTTTTCCCTCTCCACTCCTCCTCCCTTCCTCCAGGAAATCGATTTCATACACAGTGTCACTCCTCAACCCCCTATTTTCCTATTTCTTGTGGCTTGCCGCATAACACCCCCCCCCTTCACCGTCTTCTCTATGGAGAGAAATTGTGGATCATATAAATTTCTTACATTTCCTACCATCACTCCCCTCTTCATCCCTTCATGGGCTCAAATTCCACCCCCCCCCCACTCCAAACGCGAAGTACTTTACTGTCCCCTCTCGCTACATAAACGGACCCCCTAGCCAGCCCTAACCTTCATACAGTGTCTTGGTGATATTACCATTGGGTAGTTAGTACGGCTATACTAACACATGTACTATCTTAAACTATTCTATAAACTACTGTTATTACACTACTTTAATAGACTATTAGCTGGAATCAACCTGAAACACCGATAAGTACATGGTAGGCGTAGGGTTGAAGACTATACTAATAGCCTACATTTACCACTTAATAGACTATTTAATAAACTACTTCTACTACAGTACTTTAATAGACGATTGGCTGAAAAACACAACTGGGTAGTTCTACTAATATGCCTACTTAATAAGATTAAGATTTTTAATCAATATTTATCTTAATAAACTATCCCTTAAGCTGTGTTTATACGTTGCCAGTACTTCACTTCTGAAAATTATTAACCATAAATACAACTTGAAAAATTTGACAAAATTGAGAGCATATCAGTCTAGCAAATTGATTATAAGTCTACGTTAACAAATTTTTAAAAAACCAATAAAACCTAAAATAAGCTTCATCATGGGGGTAATCACCACAGCAAAGATGTATGTATGACAAATTCTTGAGATTATACAATCAGTGCTGATAGAATTGATTTATCAAAAAGAAGTGAAACTATAATAAATAAAATAATATAATTCAATAAATTACTCATAAATTCTTTGAAATAAGTCGACTAACAACTAGTCCTGAACAAGCTGATAACAACAGACGTACAAGGAGAAAAAAGAAAAAGAGAAGAAGAAGAAGAGAAGAGAAGAAGAAGAAGAAGAAGAAGAAGAAGAAGAAGAAGAAGAAGAAGAAGAAAAAAGCATGCTAGTGCGTGGGCCACTGATGACAATGACCGAAATACAGTTTAAGCGCTGTGATACAATTCGTCTTGTTTGAGACAGGTTGAGCACTTCATGCTTCACTTTGATATCTTTCAATCACTGAGTTGTCTCAACTTTTTAAAAGCTCGCTTCAGATTATTGTCTCACTGCTTCACACAATAACACAAACTGCTTCCTCTTGTTAACACTGATTTCCACTCTTCTAGTAACAAAAGAAAAGTTGGGAGAAATCGATTTTATTTCATTTTTAAAGCCAAATTTAATGCGTTCACGATAAGGGGACATGTATTTTATGGGTTTTGGGCACAATTTTACATTCACTAATGTGGACGATTAATGAGGGAGCATCACAGTGATAAAAAAGACTATGTTAATAAAAAGTTTAATTGGGAATTTTCCAATACTACCATATATTTGAGTTAATGTAGAATAGGATGTCTTGTTGCATTGGTTGTGATCTGAAAAAGCGTAAATTGTCTTTCATATCTTCTTACTCCAAATTTGAATAATAAAAGACTGGACCTGGTATACAGTTCAAAACTATAAAATCGGCCCAATTTATAATTAAACTGGCAGTTAAACATATATTTTATAAAAAAATCATTGGAAAATAAGGATGAAAGTTCATGCTTTTCTCAAATTAATCATTGTTCACTTGTCATCAAGTTTTGTTTGTTTATCCATATGCATTATTCGATATAGTGATATTCATTTAACTTGGCGGATGGCATTAGACAGATAGAGTTATTATTTTTTTGCCATCGGACTCTTCGGTCAACGGCAACGTCAAGAAATAATATCTCTCTATCTGTCTATCTTTCCAATGCCATCCGTCAATTTAAATGAATATCACTTAAATTAAAACTAGAATACAAGAATACAATGAAACCAAAAAAGACAAATATAATGTTGTAAAGACCTCAATTTCTCTCATAACATTTAAAACCAGAATTTTTTTTCATAAATCGTAGTTGATATTGTTTTCCTTGTTCACACTGGATATGAAATTGAAGATGATAAATTTGAGCACATAAATACAGCGAGTGACCTGATAAATTTGTCAAGTGCTTTATGCAGCACATCCGCAAGAAAGTTGCGTCTTTATTGGATGATTTTCAGAATCAAGAAAACTTTCTAATCAACACGCGCACGCGCACTAACACACAATGACGTCACACAAGTGGCGTTGATTCGATAGCGTAACTGATAACAGAGACAGACAATATTTGCAATAGAAATTTGGGCAGAAGCTGAAAGGAATCACGAGATATTGCAAATATTCGATTGCTATTCAATTCATGATCATCAATTCAAAATAAATCCTAATAGTGCTATCAAATACTCTGAAGACTTGAGTAAAATGGAGGTTCAATCATAAGGGGAAGAGAAAGGGGATGGCAAAATGGAAAATAATAAAAAATGTTCGATGAAACTAATGGAAACGAGACAGAACAGATAATTTGGAAGATAAAAGGAAAATGTGAATTTATTAAAAAGGGACTGACTGAAGAGAATGAGAAAGAGACCGGACAGAGAAAGAATCGAAAAGAAGTATCCAGCAGTAGGCTTTTTAACATTCAGTTGTCTACTATAAAAACGCCTATTGCATAATAAATTATTACGACAAAGCTTGCGTCGAAAAAGTTAACGGAACTATGAGACGTGGTGAGGACAACTAAAAAATCCCAGAACAACTTTCTAACAAACTTGTCAACGGCTCAAGTCAAATATCAGAAGCAATAGATTTGACTCGGTCTTATTTTTAGTGGAATAGAAAGAATTGAATGAATTTCCTATCCAATTTTTAAAGGAATATTCAAAATTAGATGAGTTTTCTTCACGTTACACTCAAACACAAGCTACGACTTGAATCAGATTCAAAACAAATTTACACACCTACACTCTACAGGATTTTAGCTTCATGTATAAATAACAGGACAACATTCAAAAAACATAAACATTAATTTGAATAGTGAATGAATTACAAAAAGTTCAAAGCGATAACTCTGCTAGGGCATCTGTAGCCTATATCATAAAGTTTTTCATTTTATGTATTTTAGTGTATTTTTTGTATTCCAATAACCTAAAGATGAATGGAATCTGAACCAAGTGATTTGCTATGCAACATTGACTTCTCACACAATAAATTGATCAAATAACTGTAAAAATTCGTTCCATAGTCCAATTTATCCCTTTTTTATAGCCAACAATATAATTTTGATTAATTTGGAATGTAGTGACTGACGTACACATCAAAATTAAACAAAAAACTACTTGCATTACAAATATAAAAATTAAATAGATTGTCACTGAATCAAATCACTTAGAAAATCCATGTAAAAAACATCAACGTCATCGTTAGAATTAAATGTTATCATAAGTAATAAATTATTACTTCTCATCTCTAAGTGTAGTGTACAAAAAATTCGCATTCCTTATAAATTAGCAATATTAGAATTAGAAAATGTTAATTACATAAATTGACATAATGTACTGAAGGCATTGATAAACTTTTAACAAAATAATTAATTATAAAAATTTCGTAGTTAGATAACTGAATTGATTTAGTGTGTGAAAAAATGGAAATTAGTGAACCTGACTGATAATAAATTTAATAATTATTATCGCGTTTGTATTTCTTTTCAATTAAAAAAATTTAATTAAAAATGACATATTGCATTTTTCAATATTAATCTGTCAATCATCAATCAATGTTCCGATGTTTTTTGGCTCTAGTGATGCCCACATAAGCTCTTAGCTTGTACGTGGGTAATAGGAAGAATGATGAGAGATGAGAGACAATCTACCTTCAGCTTTAGGTGGGTTCCGAACCCCTGAAGTATTATAATCTTTGGAGAGTAATATTATCATAATTTGGATATTTGGACTAATAGTATCTCTGTCTCTTTTCAGCAAATGCATGCGAGCACATAACTGAAGGACAGCCAGGTGTTGAGAGTGAGAGAAAGAGACAGTGAGAGAATGTTGTTATTGTTGAAAGGCCTAGCGGTGTGAATTAGAACAGTTTTCAGACGAAACGGGCCTTGTCCTTCAATTCATCAACAGAAAACTCACAAAGATACAAGAAATTTCAAAAATTTTAACGCGTATCAAGCAGATAACACTCCTAAGTGATAAGGTTTCGTTATCAATAACGGCTGGCCACATTCCTCAGAAATCGATGAACTTTCTTAATAAATTACTTATTCTGTATTTAGGGTCTTCAATTTGCTATTTCTGTAGTTCAACACTCTTCACACCTTTTCATCTTTCCACATCTAGGCTAGTACTATAGAAATAGTGTTTCAAAAAATAATTTTTTATTTTTCACAAATTTTCCGAGTTGAATAGGAAAAATATGATTCCTCGTAGAACAATATCCACATCAAATATAGATCTAGGTGGTTAATTTTAACTGGGATGACAATGTATTACCTCATTGCAGCTTTTTTAAAATTTCAAAGAGTTTAATAATACTGTACCATATAAGTTATAACTATAATTTGTTTTTCACAGCTGATTCGTAGCCTTTCGTTTGGACGGTAAGGATACACTACTTGTGTTCCAGAGTAGCTCTAGAAAAATTACAAGCAAGAAACCGAAAAAAGACTCGACATTTTGCCTCTTTTTGGTTTTTTGGAGGTGTTTCCATTAATCGATCTCTCGGAAAATCTTCAATCTTATCACGAACCCTACCAAGAATCCGGGGTGAAAAAATTTATATGATGCTTGAGGGTCATCATTTGATTGAAAACTACGACAAAATAAAATTTCAAGAACTGGTACTAAAAAAGACAGAATTAATATGAAAGATACAAGAAAGACTGAATTAATTATATATTATATTTTTTTCAAATTGTTTTTTGTCGAGTGTATAGCCAAAAGTGGAAATAAATTATTTATTTATGAAAAAAAACTATGCGTTACTAGAAAACCTCTCGATCTATGAAAAAGTTGAAATTTTTTGGAAATCACTCCAAAATTTCTTGGGACACAATAAAATGTCAATAATACAGGCAGTACCTGTCAAAAATTTGCAACATCTAGCCATATTAGTTTAATAGACCTGCTCTGTATCAAATTCATGATACACAAGAATCGTAACTTATCAAGCACGTAACATAAACAGGTTTTAGTGCAACACAACAATTTAAACTGGCAGAAAAAACAAGACAAGGAACGCTGAGAGGGAATCTTTATGAGAAGAAATTCAAAGAGGAGCGGCAACTTAAAGGAGAGGAGGGAAAGTGGGAGAAACGAGAGGAAGAGGAGGAGGAGGGGACCACGTGAAAACCGGTAAAGACGGATAACTGGAAAATGAAGTTGGTACAAAACAACAACCAAAGTAATAAGACTGGAAAACAGTGGGCTATTTAGCTGGCTCAACTTGAAACAGCTGCTAGAGGACACCGATGATGGAAATGCAAGAGAAAATAAGAAGAAAAACAACTACAGACGTCAATGCGAAAATAATTATTGCATCGAATTTCAATCTTAATGAATTTCCGCGGATGAAACAAGACTCTCAGATTGATAATGTAGATATTATTGTTTTTTGTTGGTCGAAAATGAAATGGTGTATGCAATGGTTGTATTTTAGCATTTAAACGACTTGTGAGATACCTTAAAATCAATCGCGACATTGCCGCTCGTAGTTCATCTCACTCGTGGTTTAAAGGCTCTCATAATACAACCATTGCATAAACTACTATTCTAAGGGTGGGTTTGTTTCTTTATGGTATTGGGTTAATTGTGAAGTTAATTTATTCACGTTCAAACTTTCCAAACACTTCAATAATCCTTTTTTAGTCTTGTTCAATATTTCACAAGACTTTGAAAGAATGGAAGAAATTTTATGGACTTTGAAAGTCAATTGGATTTGTTCACTCCCATCAAATTCTATTTCCCGAGGCTGCAATACATAAAAATTTGAATCAATTATGATGATATTATACAATCGCATATGAGACAATAAAATCTTAAATAGTCTGTGCGGTTTACGAAACAAATGTTGAATCTATTCAAACCTAGTTAAATATTATTTTGTCAAGAATTGAAAATTTGTGGAATATTGGTATTAAACTATTATTTTACTTGTTTCAATGTTGGTTGATTCTGCTAAGAACTAGTCTGAAAAAGACATGCTGAATAAAAATAAATCTTCACATATCTGTTCATCATTTCAAATTCAATGCATGGGTTGGAATACATGCTCCACAGTCACACTATAAATTAGACTTTTATAAGTCAACAAAGAGCAACATAAAACTAGCAGTTTATTGAAGATTTGTGGTTTATTTGACTCAAAATAAAATCGTCTTTACCAATATTTGCATTGTGGTCAGTAAGCCTTATCGCTAATCTCACGATATAAAAACAATCCTTCATAAAATAACCTTACAATGGGTTTAAAATATAATACTTGTAAAATAAATTACGTCTGAATGAATAAACAAAAATTTCGATATTATCACTACAGTATTAATAGTTTTCAAACAGACGGATGTCTAATTGAAAGATATTCAGCTGTAAATTAGTAATCTTAACAGGAAAAAAGCTCTCGAAAATTTTTGTTTTGTTGCACTCATCCAAAGATAATAAATTGAGCTAAATTTATGAAACCTTCAGATTCATAATTTCAATGTAAATAATCTTTATAATTTGTGAAGTATGAATTTCCAAATTTTCTAATTTCAATGAATGAGAATGTCTAACATTGTTTCAGTCATTCAGTGATTGTCATGACAGAAATATTTCACAAATCAGTCTTGAGAGCTAGAGCGACAACAATTACATTGATTAGAAGCTTAGAGCAGGTCTACAGTAGCGCTCTCTCTAGATTAAAAAGTTTTACATAATATTATAAAATATCTTATGTATTGTACATAAAATGACATTATCATTGATATGATTATCAATAACAAGCAAAAAGGCTACCATAAAATTGATGTAGAATCGTGTTATTATAATCATACAATATTATTTTATTATGTTATAGTTTATTTGAAAATGATTATGGTTTAACAACCGAAACCAGAGTCTCATCCAAATAATAAATCTGTAGTACTTAAGAATCAACTCAAACAAAGTATTATTAGTCTATTATTCTATACCAATGGATAAGTGAAAGTAAAGAATTGAAACTTATTAAATCAACAACAGAAATTGAATACAAACAATACAAATCAAAGTACTGTATTATCAAAATGCATTGAATTACTTTATCATTCAGCTCGGAACATCTACTTATGATGTGTTATCAGACGAATTTTTAAAGAAACCTTTTTTATTTTAATAGAAAAAATTGTTCTTTTGTTTATCTGAGTGTTACAATAATCTATCCCTAAACAAAATGTAAAGATTTACATGCTCTTAGAAAATTTATTTTCCATGTTTTCCCAACTTTTTTGCCGGGGTGATGCCCACATAAGCTCTCAGCTTGTGCGTGGGTAATGGGACGGATGATGATGAGAGATGAGTGGACCCACAGCTTTAGGTGGGTTCCGAACCACCAGGAGGCGATTTTGATTCTCATGAATGAATTACATTCAGCGGAAAAAGGCCTGAAATGGTCATCTTTACTATGGGAATAACAGGTGACACATTAACTTAAAACTTGACACATTATAAAATTATTTGAAACGATTTAACACAACTTGGAATTAAAATATCCACAAAAAGTTCAAATTTTCTTCTTAGAGGTTGAGTATTTTTTCATACTTTACAACCGTAATCTTTCAATATTCAATTACTTTTCTCTTTCAAGCTCATCCAATTTCTATTTGAAGTTTTATCAAGCCTTCAAGTTTTCAATTTTATTCAACCTGCTTTACGTTTTAGGCATAATTTGGGGAGAAAACTCTACAAAAAAAGTATAGTTTTTCAGATGAAGAAGTTTCCGTTTTCCTTTTAAAAGTTTGATCGTTTTTATACTCTAGTAGTAAACAGCTTACTAATTTAATTGTTATTTTTTCAAAGCTTTTATTTCTCTTTTCCAAACTCTTATTTTTATTTTCATTTAAACAATCTATTTTATTTTTAAAGCCTCCAATAGTTTCTTTTAGTTTTACAGTTCTTGGCATCTTGGCAACGTCAATTAACTTACATTGCCATAAAGGCCTTGTCTATGAGCCTTCAGACATACATTTTCTGCATGAAAATAAATCAATCAATACTGTTTACATAGACTGATTTATGACTAGGCACCTAGATTCGCTCTAACTCTATTCGTTTGGACAAGACTGAGTCAATGACTTTCCTAATAGTAAAATAGTAAATGTTTACTCAAAGCCGTAATTGAGTTGATACTGAGTCTGTGAAACACAGAGCTTGTTATCAGTTACTGTTGTTCATTTTCAAATAGTATTGTTCTTTATTATTGACAGAGTGAGTTAGATTGCCCCAGTTATCTTAGCTGACTATTCTGATAAATGGAACAAATCATTTATGTAATGTTTTATGTAGTTGTAAACCAATATTGTATGGACTTTATATACTGTATAATATTTTATGTTGTATAATCAAATTGGATGTGCCATTTCTTCACTAAAAAATGAGGAGAGAATTTTGATATTGAAAGTTTTTTTTTAATAATATAAGACAACCCTGATTAGCCTCAACTACAAAAGAATTCTAATTATATTTTACTTTAATAGTGTATAATTAAATTTAATGTACGAATTTTTAATTACACATTTTTTGTCACGATTGTCTGGAACTCTGGTCATAGAATAAATTGTGTATTGCTAGTGTGAGTAGAGCATTATGCTTAGAATTACCTATGAATATTAGGTAGACTTTAAGAAGGTATAATTCTTGCAGGTTGTAGCCTTATAAATACGGCTAGATTTCATATTTCGAAGATCCTCTACAATATAGTTGGTAAGAGTCTGAAGTCTGAAAACTTCAATTGCTCGTGAGCTTGGTACAACTTCGATCGTTCCTTTGGCGTGGGTTTAATTCTCAAGCCTAAAATATCATTCACGTCATTAAACACAAATGAATTATCAGCACTTACCAGTCTGAAAATGCATATACCATGTATCACAACTTATACTGTATAAAATAAGTTGCTGAATAAACATAACCTAACCGATAAAATTAAGAGATTAAAAAAAAAACTCACCATTGGACGATTTGAGGTCCCTGTGCAGTATTGATATGGGCGCCCCGTTGTGCAGATAGTCCATGCCCCGAGCTATCTGAATAGCCCAGTCGACTAGCACGTCCGGCCTAATTTTCCTCCCCGAGAGCACCCGGTTCAACGAACCCCCTCGCGCGTATTCCATCACTAGGCACAAATGCGGCATTTGCAGGCACACACCCTCTAACGAAACAATATTCTCGTGTTTGAGTAACCAGAACAGTTTCGCTTCCTGTCGCACATTTTCCAGGGTTTCATTGATGTCCTCGTCAGGGTCATGACGAGCAGCTTTCACGGCCACTTCTTGGTTCTTCCACAAACCTCGGTACACTTTCCCGAAACCCCCAACACCGATCACTTCTTCCAAAGCCAGCTCGCTGAAGTCGATCTCTTTCGGCTGGATGTCCTGGATAATGTTGGACAGAGCCGACGACTCAGCCACTTCGGCGACAAAGTTGGCTGGGAAGATTCCGACCTTGTCGCCGATCTTACCCGTCCACCAGCCTTCATCCCCTGAGATTTTCGTGTCTGTGGAGAGAACCTGGACGGTTTCCCCACAGTGCAGACTGAGCTCGTCCTCGCCCTGCGCCTCATAGTCGTACAGCGCCGTGTAGAACAGGGTGCCCTTGCCAGAGTCATCGCTGCTGGCCCTTGAGAAGAAAGAACTGTCTCCGGCAGTGGACGACTGACTATGTGCATGTCCGACTCCAGCACCCAGCCTGTGACTGTGGTGGTCCATCGAACAGCTCGGCGAAGTAGTTGATCGCCTAGTGCTGTACACATCCCGGCCATTGGTGTTCCCATAAGCAGGCTTGGTGTGTTCCATGGAAGTCAATAGCGGAGGCATTCGTTTCTGCTGCGATCGATTCTGTCACCCGGATAGTTGTTTGCTGTCACGCAGATGCTGCGAAATGTCGGCCGATGCTTGTGATCGCACAGGTGGCCAATGTTGTGACACTCTTGTTGGCTCCCTTGCGGCGCCACCAAAACAATCCGACCACTAGCTGGTCCACTTATCATGGCCTTTCAAACCTCACCAACTCATCGCCAATCATCACACAAACTCTCGCTATTTCACACTAAACTACGCGAATATCCGACTGAAACCACCGAAATTCACTCACGAAAACACACATCAAACAGCTAATAACCTCATAACAATCTCCGCCATTTTCATTCGACACACCAACACTACTGTCGAAGAATGGCAATGAATAACGATTTTACTGTGGAACACATGATAAGTGACCAGACTGGTTTTAGTTACGTTTATCGCCGCACCGGCTGTCACTAGCAGCACCATACGGTCACTCTTTCTGTCTAAAAATAAGTTTTCGTTATAAATCATTAAATAATCCAAACTATTCAACAATTCTAATAAAATACTTCTGATTTCTTCATTTTCTATTTTAATAGTTTGGTGAAAAAGATAACAATAATTATGAAGATTCATGTCAGCCATGTCTACCAACTCATCTGAGCAGTTGAGGTTGAGCGCCAGATTTGAATTCAGTCAGTAATTCATTACAAACAACAGTGTATAAACAAATGAAAACTGAACTATTCTCTGAAATATATTATCATACTCTGCAGAATTTCTAATTTATTATCACAATTATTTACTCTATAACCTTTTAAAATTCAATGATTGATTTCAGGTCGTTGCTATAAAGTTTATAAACTAATACAAAGTCTATAGAAAAGTTTACAAAAAGAACATACCTGTTTGACATTCTCTAATAAGCGAATTTACTGTTTAAATAAATATTATTTCAAATGTTCATAAAGAACTAATTCATTTATAGAGTCAAACCCAATATTTATTTGACGAAACAAATAACATGTCAGACACTAGCACTGTTATTGGTGAATCAGATGAATTTTTCATGAAATCAGATATTATGTTTTTCCAATGAATTCATGAGTGTTGTTGAGTAAAATACAGACTCTCCTATAATTGGCAATTACAGTAAATTTGGTAACCTCAGTTCTCTGATAGCTCACAAAGAAAAGCTTTTTCCAAGAACTTTATTTGTATTGAAAATTGCAATTTTTGTATTCTAAATGAACGAGGAGTAACTATTATGTTACTGAATGCCGCCAGTTGGATAGAATCATTGATTTTAGAAGCTATTTAATTACTTTTTGAATTTCTAATGACGAAATGTCAATAACCAGTAATAAATATAAAATGTCAATGACCATTGGTAAATATAAAAAGTCAATAAACAGTGATAAATCAGATTCAAGAAGGAAAACAATCATTTCAGACACTGAGGATCTGAAAGGATTCCGTAGCAGAGGTGATGTAAGTTGAAAACATAATATTTTTTCAAATTCAGTATGAAGTAAAATATCAGTATAGTTACAAATCCTATCCTTCTTATCAATATAAATCATACTTTTCAAATAAACATATAATATTGAGATTTTGGAGTTTTTTAATTCAATGTATGAGAATAAAATCTATCTGTAGCGCTTCAAGATCATATTATATTAGTTTTTGTTGAAAAAATATCCAGGTTTATATGTTCGATAACATCTAGGCTTACACCGTAGCATAACTGGGTTTTTATTACAAATTCGCAGCTTCATCATTATAAGTTTTGATTAAAATTGCGATATGTTACAGTTTTTTGAAAAAAGCAATGAAAATTTTAGAACGAGGGAAGATGTTGGAATCGACTTATCAGAAAATTCTCTTGGAACGACGATATCTAGTTTCGTTAGTGGTAAAATTGATAGTTTTGACACAGAAGAATCAATTTCTTCAATTCAGGAGCTCCTGTTTTGTAAGTAAAAATACAAATTTTTCTAATGAAATCACTTTAGACTGAGGTACACTATCGAGATTGCTGAAGTGAGTGTATTTTTGATGAAGAGCATAATTTATTGCCCTTATTTGACCAATCAAAGCATCACATGTAGCATTTTTAGGTTGAAATTTATTGATTATTGAATTCATTAAACTGCAAATTGAGATTAACTTGATTCGGGTTTTGTTTCATTTCAGATGTGAAAGAGAATGAGATCAGAAATTTCGATTCTAAAGCAAATAAATACATTGATATTATGAGTACTGAAATAGCAAGAGAATCATACTGTGGTATGAATAAGAATAATAGATTAAAGAGAAACGGATCTACAATGAAATTATCTAAAGCTCATTGCATTTGTCCCATAGCATCAACCACACTTAATAACATGAAGTAAGATTAACATGAACGTTATTCAATAATCACTTTTAAATTACTTTTGTACTCTTAAATTGATACAAGAACTTCTTCTCCATTTAGAATTAATTCTAAGAAATCTTTTAAATTATTTTTTCCCACCAAAAAAGACTTAATATTCCCTTCATTTCCAAGAGATTCCATAGAAGCACTCTATTACAACAAAATAAGCTTGATTTGGAGTGCCTGTACGTTCCCATAATTATACTAATGGTCACAGTTATTATTTATTGAACAATTCAAATATTCCATAACTTCATTTTGATTTATTATCGAAAGAATACAAGATATGTATAATGAAACAAAATCGACCCCACACTGTTGTAGCCCAAGGGTTATCAATAAAATATATTTCCAATGATTAAATAATGATAAACCTCGAATGTGTTGTAGGCTATCTTGTATTTTGTATTGGAATAAAAAATTTAATTTGCATGATTTGTTTTCATTTTATTCTTACTTTCAGCTTGATGCCTTTTTATTTCTTTCATAATAAATTATTCTTGAAAATACAATTGTATTAGTGCAACTCCCACGATATCTTAACTCCCACCTGCTTGAAAAATAGAAGTTGTAAGAATCCTGGGAAAAATATCAAAAATCCACATTTATTTTCTCAATTCTCAATGAATTTTCATTTTTCAGTCAAGAACTACAAAGCTTCGAGCCTGTACACGAGCATCAGAGAATTTCAAAAAAGTCTCAATTATTTGTATTTGAAGTGGAGCCTTACTCACTGCTATTTCTGAACTGTGAACCTGGAAAGACTTATGTTGTGAGATTTATTTTCAATACTTACAATAGTCTATAGCCTACAATTAAATCAACACACTTGTTGATTTGACATTTCTCAATGTCAACTTCAGCCAAATTATTTCATAAATAAATTCTTAGTGGAACTTAGAACTAGAGACCTGTTAGAAGAAGTACAGAATTCTTGTTTCAGAACAGATCAGATCCCTTTAGCTTTACTTGAAAAACCTATCAATCATAATAAAACTTGTTTTAGATGGATTAAGTGTTTCATTGAATATTGTATTGCTGAAGGACTTTTGATCACTCTGTATCTTGTTGGTTTATTGTGGATGTGAACCTGCAACTATCTTCGGTTCCTTGAACTTAGTTTAAACGGAGATGCAGCACATATGCGGGCTTTAGACTATCAAATGGTGTATAATTATTTTCAAAAATTTTGTTTATTTTCACAGAAAAGCATCAAAATAGCAAATAGAAGTGATTTGTACCAGAAATTCGTTGTGAGTCCTCTACCAAAGGATTCTCCTTTTGAAATGAAAATCATTCTTCCTGCAGAATGTGACCGAAACACAATAGCTGCAGGACTGTCTTTCAGAATTCTGGTAACATATTCCTGCAAAGGCAATGAAAACTTTAAAGAAACTTTGAGAATAGAGACAGACTTGGCCACTCCTATTATTATCAAAATTGAAGCCTACCAGTGTCCACCAATCTTAGCAGGTTTGTAGTTTTCGTACAGTGCTCGTTCATTCATTATTCAATTTGACGCTTGGCATTAGATAAATAGATAATAATAATAATTCCGTGTAACCTGGCTGGCTCAAGTCTGGTGTCAGAGTTTTCAGGTCACTCTAGAGTTTTCAGATGAATAGATAGAGGAATATCATTTTCTTGATGTTGCTAATGACCGTACGTAGAGTACGATGGCTAAGAAATAATATCTATCTATCTAATGCCAAGCGGCAAATTAAATAAATACAACTACACAAATAGGTAGCCTATTGTTATTAAACAATGATTTAATAATCGTTATAATAATGATAATTTTTATTACCGTTTAATATGTAATAAATCAACAATAATCTAATTTCCAATGATCAAAAATCACATGAACTATTCATTTACCTATTATCTTGATTGAATTGTTATTGTTTGAACTATCATAAAATCAATTATTAACCATCAAATCTCCGATTAGTTTACTGTAATTCAATTAGGCCTAAGATACGGTACCATGAACCGTATTAAATTTTTTTATTGCTCAAATTTGTCAAAATTGAAAAAAAACACAGGTTACAAAAGTAAAAACTGGAATACCTTCAATTTTATTACTGTTTTCAGAGCTTGCAGATCACGAAAACTTTGATGAAATGACTGGAGAACAATTTATAATCTGCAGAAGCTGCCTACCTACTGAGACAACAGTAACTCGAGTTGAATTAATGAACTACAGTAAAACATTCAAATTTTTGATACTGGACAAAGAAATGTGGTCATTGCAATCACTTGATGTAAGCCTTGAAAATAATTTAATAAAATTATGTTAATTTGTTCCTTATGATAATAAAAAACATATCAGCTAGCTTTTTCATTAAAAATTTGCAGTTTATCTGAAAAAGAATTAATTTTTCATCAATTTTCAATACTACTCTTTACTCTTTTAAAATAATAATTAATACCACTCTAAAGCATATTTTGCTTAAACCACTCTAAAATAATAATACCACTCGTTCAGTTTTTTAAAATAATAATTACATTATTTCAGGTTCTTTGTAAAAATGATAACATTCTGGTTACAGGAAAGTTTACAATATATCTCATATTAAAAATTTACAGTTTCTCTGAAAAAGAATAAATTCTCTACCAATTTTTAATAACACTTTGTACTCTTCATTCAGTTAAAAAATATATAATATTTCAGGTTCTCTGCAAAAATGATAACAAACTGGTCACAGGAGTGTTTACAGTATCTCCAGTCTACTTCCAAACAAATAGCGAGGCTTCGGTAATGATTAATATCCAATTTAATCCCCCAAAAGTTGGAAAATACTGCAAAAAGCTTTATTTTGTTTGTGATAACATGTCTGTGAAGAGTTTACAACTCATAAGCCAAGCTTATCAGTTCGATAAAAATATGCTTCAACTTGTGGTAAGTAGGTACCCTACTTTAATACTAGAAAAACGTTTCAAAATATTAGATTATTGCTGTATGAGGTACAAATTCCCTACTTTTTTCATATTTGATATCAATTTTTATTCCTAATATTTTATTAATTCCTATTTTTTGTTTTTGCAACCTCTATATTCATATTTCCACCAGAATATGGACAAAACGTATTGTGCAAATGTGAAAGATTTCATTCAAGCTGAATATTTTCTTGACATTGGATCTGTGTACAGAGGAAGGAAGAGAAGAAAGACTTTTACCATTATCAATAAAAGGTTTGTATGATCAGATTACATGAAACTCTTATTGATTATATGCTTGTGAATAGACTTAATGTATTTTTATGATAGCTTTGATTAAGTTTGAGCAATTTTAGTTACTTGGCTTTCGATGCAACTACTGCTACACTATACCACAGAGGAGGGAAATCCTCCTCCCTTTACTTTGAGGAGGGATTACTCCGTCCTTTGTGACTATACCTACTATACCTTGCTTCAAGTATAATGTGCTGTTACTATACTTCTGATATTATATAGCTACAATGTTATTACAATACTTCTGATATTATATAGCTATCATGCTATTACAATACTTCTGATATATAATGTATATAGCTGTTACCGCACCACGAACTACTATCTATGCAATTACATATTCTCATTAATTATTTTCTTGTCATTTCAATATTGCATTAGTTTTATAGTAAAATTTTTCAGTGCATGTTCTCTTAACTTCCACTGGGAACTCCATCGCTATCCTCTTGATGGATTTAAAAAGATGACATCAAGAATGATGAAACTTTCCCATGCTAAAGGTATTTTTAACGGAAACAAAAGTAAAAAATTCAGCGTCACTGTGAACATGAATAGATCAGCAACTGAGGGTGAATACAGATTTCTTGCATGGTAAATGATTTGGCAATGAAAGTTATTATAAAAAGTAATTATAATAGTTCATAATTATTAATATTTTTCTTATTATAAGTAATACTCTTATTCTTATTATAAGTACCGATACAGTATTTCATTATATCAACCAATTCATCAATTTTTATTAAGAAATATAAAAGAAAACCACAAATGGAAAAATATTACTATTATCACGTCTAATAAAATTAAAAATAATGCTTAACACAAAAAAATAAACTTTCGTGTGCACTTGGGAGTTATCAAGATAAGTAAACGAAGTATTGAATGGAAATATTCCAAAATTCAATCTCAAATTGACTTAGTACCTATAATTATATAGTTTGATAGAGCTTGCAACTTTGATAAAATTTAACTGCATGGTGATCATGAAAAAATGATTATGTTATATTATTTTTCAGCTTATACGTTGACAACTTGACTGAAACAAAAGTTGATGATTTGTCCAAGATAAAGTTATTGAACAGAAGCAAGCGTAAAGGATACTCATTACTGGTGGCTATAATTGAAATCCATGTCCAATGTAAATATGTCAGGATTGAAGCAGCTCCCCAAGTTATTTCTCTTGAAAGAATTCCTCTTCTGTAAGAAAACTTCTGCTTCTAATATTCGTTTATTTATACTCTTAGTAATACAGTAATTTCTACCTCTATAGTATAAAGAACGCAATTAAAATATTCATACTTCTGGTCTAGACAGAATGTGATACCAACAAAATTACCAGTTGAGAGAAACATAGAGATTTCCATTTATTTAATTATCAATAAAAGTGATGATAATAATAATCAGTACCCAGTGTTCGTCAACTCATGTGCTTATGAATTGATTATGTTGAATTTTCTGATCATTTTACAATTCTTAATCAACTGCTTTCCACCCTTTACCAAATTTATGAGGTTTCATGTCATGAATTTAATGTGCTGTAATATTAAACTTTTTGGAAGTCAAGGAAGGGGATACCGGTACGTAGATGGTTACTATCACTGATACTACTCATTACTTATTTTTTAATGTTGGAAATATATATTTGTCTGGGCAAAAGAATCCATTGTTGAGTTAGTTGTTGATTATTGCTTCAGTATTCTCATCTCTTATGCAATAAATTGAACTTCATCGAATAGGAATTTTAAATATCTTAAACGTTCATTTCAGATGCGGACCACAACATAAATACTCGACCCGAATTATAGTCAAGAACAAATCGTCGATACCTGTGAGATGTGTATGGAAAAATTCTATTTCTGATGAAAAAATTCGAGTGAAACTTGAAGTTCACCCTTCAACGGCTAAAATTTCAGCTAAAACTAAAAGAATTTTTGTAATTTCAGTAACCGGGATCAGTCCAGGTCGTTTCAGCCAGTATCTAGTGTGAGTTGTACCGGTAAAAAATTATCAATATTAAAATAATTATCAATAACTTCAATCATCAATAATTAAACTCTCCATGATAAATTTAATGTTTTCTTGATTCCTATTTTTATGAGAATGTTTGCTATGTCTGTAATTTGTAATGACTTGGTTTTTGTGTCTTAATTTCTTATCCTAGATTTCTAGGATTCTGATCTTATTGTACTGATTTTGTTTCAGTTTTTGAGCTACTTGCATTTTGTCCAGGTCGTTTATATTTTTTTAGTGAATTTGAACTCATTTTTTATTAATGTCAATTGGAAAATACTCAGTTCTAGAGAAGTATTACCAAAATATTTTAATCAAAATTAACATGAATTGATCAACTGTGAAGGAATCTATTCAGATCGAAACTTAATTCAATAATTTTTCAATATAATTATTATTACGTGTCTCAAATTAGATTATCCTTGAGTTATCAGGAATATTGATTACTAAAATTTGATTGTTTGATTAAAATGTCCACAGATGCAAAGCTAATGGAAATGACTGCAGAATAGGTATTCTAATTAAAGGAAAGTGTACCATGGGATTTTTACTTGTTAGAGATGATTTCTTAAGTTGCGGATTTATCAGAAAGGATAAAAAACTACGTCTTGGCCTGTCGTTTGAAAATTACACAAACTGTAAGGTAAGTTGTAGAATATTTGTATTTCTTGAATAAGCAATTTTTGAAAGTATCATAGTCAGTACACAACTGATTTCTTATTTTAAAAGTCCAACTTGTCCAAATTATTTACTAGTGCTGAGCTAGTCTTTATTGAATTATCTACTTCATTGTTATTAAGAATTTGTTTTGAACGCTCATTGTATTGTACTACTATATTGAACGATTAAAATAACTTAACAAAATAACATCTCTAAATGATTGTGCTTCATCTGCACTTGGTTGCCTCTTGTCAGCAATCAACAAGTGGTTACCTACAGTTAGGTACTTGAACTTATTTATAATTATTATTACCTATTTCTAATATTATTGTTCGATCAATAATAATTTTTTTATTATTTCGTTACTATTATTTCGTGTTGTTTGTCTCCATTTTTCTGGGTAGCCTATAAGAAAGTGTCATTGGCTAAATGACAAGCAAAATGACACCCTTTCTATTGTGGAATATTTAAGAAACTTCTAACTATATTGATCTTGTGCTCAGTATAACAGCTTCCTGCATTAAATTCAATATCCAAGCTGACAGTCCCAGCTTCTTCAACCTTTCAGGCAGATATTTTGGTATCACACCTGTTGCTGATATCACTAGAGGCACAATATTATAACTTTGTCTTGCCTCCATAATTATTTTATCTCATCAGCCAGAGGCAGATATTTCAGTAGCTTCTCTTCACTGAACTGCTTCAAATTGTGTGTATTTGGTATGCCTATATCTATTAGAGAATTGATTTGTTTTATCATTATTATTTTCTTTATTATCATGTAGTGTATTATTTTATTGTATATAATTAACAGTGTTTGCCTTAGATCTTAACAGACCTGGCAAAATAAGTTGTAATAAATGAATATAAGAAATTAATAGTCCATATCTGACAGGAGTATAATATTTTAATTCAATCCTTCTAATAATGAAACATAATTTCTGTTAATTATTTTGACAGTGGTCTCGCATACTCTCCGAATACAGATACCATTCACGGAAAGCCTACAAACCCCCGAAATTGACAGACAGTTCTGAGAGGAAAATTCGTAAGAGGTTTGTAGCTCTACAATACAAAAAGAGAGGACTGTACGATAACTACAACAGACTCATCACATTTCAGTACAACAAAGTTAATACAAACATTGAGGTGAGAAGACCAGAGATCAAAAAAGAAGAAACTTCTATCTACTTTTATTTTTACTATTTAAACTTATTTTTACTACTATTATACTATTTTACCATTATATGCTCCTATTAACTCTGGAGATTACTTCCTACTGGATGAAATTTACATTCGTTTTTCTGTTTTTATCATACAAAGCAAAGACGATAGGAAACTATTAAGTATTCTAATTGTCTTTGTACAAAGTGATAATAATATCTGGTAAATAGTAGGCTAATCTTCTATTAATTTCTTAAGTTACAACTGATCTTCTAATTAGCCAAAGCGCTACATAGATAGCAGTAAAAATTAAAAAAAAATCTGAATGAGAATTAGCATCTTGCTAGAACAATTGATAAGATTAGCTAAATTTGGCTCATTTGCTATGTCAATTAGATTGATAATACAGTATGAACTACCCCAAATCACCTTATGACAACTTTAAACAAAATCAAATCATTTTTTATTTCGTTGAAAAAACACAAGAAATAGGCTATACATTATAGAAAATAGAAGAATATTATAAAGATAAAATTAAGTTATTGGAAGGGAAGAAAATGCACTTCAATCTATATATCATACATAATTCAATCCAAAATGAATTTCTAATTTTGCTAAATTTCTGGTGCAATTTTCTGGAGCAGAATCATTATTGGACCAACTAGAATTGGCTACGTCATAGTGGATGAATTCCTATACATTTGAACATTGTAAAACGCTGTAAATGAGGAAATCCATTGTCAATCCAAGTGTCATAGCAAAATGAACCAGATACACTGTACTTACATGCTAATATAACTGGTAATTTTTAATTGATGAAATTATCAATAAATACTAGATTTATTTTGAAGAAGTTTTAAAGCATCTATTTGAGGAGATGCTTAGAATTTGTGAGTTCTAAGCTCACACCATATAAACTAACGTACAGCATATTATTTTATTATATTTTCAATAGTAATATACATGAAACAATTATTTTATGAAACATTTTATGATAATTTCTGAACAAGTTCAATTGCCAAAATAACTTACATTAAACTACAAAATAATTAATGAATTTTCACTTTTCACAGAAAAATGTTATATGGTGTTCCTTGTTGAAATGGAAAGTGGGAGATGCTGTAGATTTTGTGGGGGTTATAGTGGATATACAGAGACCATTGGTTACGTTATCTGAAAATGAAATATCCGAAGATTATATGCTCATGAATTACACTACAATAATTCGATTGCAACTATGGAACCATGCCAGTATTCCAGCCTCGTTTACATGGTGCAAACCGATTGGAGATCAGAGTTCTCACTTTGAGTGCAAGTTTGAACCCGCCAGAGGTATTCTGGAGCGGCATGAGAAGTGTCAAGTTATAGTCTATTTAAAACCGTTGAAAATGGTAAGACTTCTCATTAAGAGCTTTAGGCAATATATTTTTAATTAATTAGAAATATGAATTCATTGCAGGAAAAATAAAACAATACAATAACTTGTAAATTAAACAAAAAGTACACTAATTAAATTAATTATTAAACCAAAAAAGAGTTAAATTGGAGTACGGTAAATCAGTAAATGGTTGGAGAGTAGGTAGCCTGGTAGGAGTAGGTTTGCTCTGGTTGGAGCAAAACAGAGTAAAAGTTGGGTTATTATACGTTTTTGAAGCATTTCTACTTTAATTTTTTAAAGTATTTATATTTTTACTGTAGTATTACTCTAATAATCTACTCAAGTACTATTAATAATTAATTGAGTTTTGTATTTTGTTGCAATGGGAGAATAATTCATCCACTGTTCGAAGCTGAAATTATGACCCCTTAAAAGAATGCACTGCATAATAAAACTATACTAAAAGTAGAGCTTCCATATTCAACACGTGGTAGTCTAATTTTTGGACAATAATTGCTGATACTGCATTATATTTTCACTCTCCCCTTCAGACGTCGATGGTCATCTTTTGAAACTCAATCAGCACTAAAGAACAGTATACATATAATATATTTTATATATATGTAGTCAATAATATATTAGAGAAAATTAATAAAACCTACAGATTTTGCAGTTCAATTACCTACCTATCCGTACATACTTTTGTTCCACCTACTTTGAGTGATTTATATCTCTTATTTTTCTTGTGTATATTATTTCAAATTAATCATTCATCCCTTTTCTAGTATTCTGCCAATTCTCAGTAAATATACATTGTCACATATCAAAGTGGCTTCAATTATTTAAATTGGGTCAATTTATTTATTTTAAATAAAATCCAAAGTTAATTATATTTACAGATCAACACTACCAGTAAGATGATATACTCATTACTACCAAAAAATATATGAATAGAAAAGATTCTTAGAGAATCCTCATAGAATGGTGAAATAAGAGCTTTTTAGAGTATTATAATAAAATTTTATCTTCTAATTTATTGATCTAGAAACTATAAAATATATGGGCTACAAATTTCACCAATATTTTTGATGATTTGATTACTTTGTCAGTTTCTGGGGAGATTAGTACGGTAGGCCTATAATGTGTGAAATGTTGTTATCTATTCCACACAGATAACGATTGAAGATCTCTATTTCATATGCGTTGTAGAAGGTATGGTGTCACCTCTCTTGGTATCATTAACTGGAAAGGTTCAACCTGCAATGATGGAGTTTAATTGGCAAGAAAATATTGCAAAAAATACAGAACAACTCACTGCAGTTTGGCAATGGTGAGTTAAATTTGAAAAAAAAATCTGAATTACATTTTATGATATTCAATACATCGTATACTGTATAGGTACTGTATGTTCAATAGGCCTACAGATATTCAATACTGTTTCTGGTTCAAAAGCGGAAAATGTAACGTATTGTCACTATTAAGCATTATTAATTGCTTGAGGATTGTTAGAACCTTGGCTATCTCTGATAGAGATGGCTATGTTAGAACCCAAGTATTTATAACTGCTCTGTGCTGAAATGATGGCTTCTGGGTACTGTTTCAAAAAAATTAAAAGTTCTGTAATACAGGGAAGAGTTAGTAGGTCACACACTCAACTCATAAATTGGGGAATTCGGTCTCACAGGCCACAATATATCAAATTATCTATCTAACAAACTGAAATTCTTACTTAGTACCTACGCGGTGTTGTTCATGTCAATTTTGTGCCTGCCTTTTCCCTGTTTTACAGGACTTTTAAATTCTTATAAAAACTGGAAGAAGTGCTTGCATATTAAGAGCATGGTAATGCATTATTTCTTCTCTCCTCTTCAGACTTCAGGGGTCATCTTTTCAGATTCAAGAAGTAGTTTTAATAGTGTGCTATAAGTAGTAGTAAATGTGGTATTATGTAATTATGCAGTGATTTATATGTGCTATTATGTAGTAAATGTACTATGACATAAATGTGGGAACGATTTTTATTTTGTAATTAAAAAATAATTCTATTCTCAGGCACAATTATAACAATATATTTGGAAAATTATTCGTATTTTAAGAATATAAATTTATATTTTTAAGCATGGAAGACAATAATAACAATAATTCAGCTGGCTCAGTGATCAGTGAAGATTCAAAAACTGATAATAGTGAAGAATTAAAAATTTCTGGGTCTGGTAATGACTTAAAAAACGAAGCAATAACTATTGATGATACGCTGAAAAGTGATAAGACTGAAGAAGATTTGATACCAGTTAATGATGATGATAATAATTGCAATCGATCTCCAAGCTCCAATATTGAATCTGAATATAATTTTATTGGGAAATTAGTGATTGAAATCAATTCTTGCCGTATTGGTAAGTATATTACCAATCAATTATCACACGATAAAGGTCCTGGTGGATATTGAAAATCTAATTAATTTTAAAAAATCGAATAAAATTAATTAAATTAGAATTAATATACAGCAAAATAATTTCTCCTAGCTTCACCAAGATGAAACTAAAATTATATACTAAAATTGATGTACAAGATGATGTAGGCCTACTTAAATCGGAATCATTATCTCTTTTTATAATTAAATAATTGTCATACAAGCACATTTTCTATGGAATTTCATTTATTTTTCTCAGCTAACAAAACTGTATTGCAAGTGAAAAACTGCACAAAAGCTGCAGTGTCTTATTGGACCGATATACTTAGCTTTCATCAGAAACAGGATTATACCAAAAAAGGAATAATCCCAGATGAAAATGACCACTGTCGTAAGTATATTATCATTCGAAGCAAACATAATAGTGATTAAAAAAGTAACTGAATTATTATAATATGAGTAAGAAGTAAATATTGTTAGACATTAGAATCAGGGCCGTCCAAAAGGATTGAGATTGCGCCATCGAAATTTGAAGGGGAATGATAATTTTTTTGGGGAGGGGTGGGGAATCGTGGAATCCATTGATCAATCATGCGTTTATTCATGAGAATCAAAACCGCTTCCCGGTGGTTCGGAACCCACCTGAAGCTGTAGGTCCACTCATCTCTCATCGTCATCCTTTCCAATTACCCACGCACAAGCTAAGAGCTTATGTGGGCATCACCACAGCAAAAAAATTTAAGTTGATAAGGAATAAAAATTATTTCAAACTTGTTAGCTCGATTTGAGATTTTTCTTGATTTCTTCTTGTGTACTTTATATTAATTTTTTGTGGTATATATTATTTATTGTTCATGTAATTTTTATAAAGAAATGATTGCTTCACCACACAAGCTTTTTTCATTGTAGGATTCATTACTTCTCATAATTTGACCTCATTGAAATCGTGTTGAGGCACTATAAATTTATACATAATTTATGTTCTATAATTTTATGTATTATAATTTAATTATATTTAAAGATAATTTTTCTTGTGTACGCTACAAATGATTTCACTTTCAATAATTTGTGGAAATCAAGTTGATTGAATGATTGATTGATAGAAAGACTTCCATTGATAATATTATTACCCCCGAATTAGTCATATATCGACTACCAGTTGGTGACTACCATGATGAAACTAAATGCAAGGAATTTAATAAAATAAAATGGATTGAGGTGCGAGGATTATGTGAGAAATTTTAGTGTGATAAATTAATTTTAGAGGTAAGTTTATTCTAGATGAATAATAATTAAGAGGTAATTTAACTCAGTGAAATAGTGATTTTTCATTTTTCCAGAATGGAAAGCTATGATGCAACCAGACTTGGGAGTCGTGATATGTGTTCAAAGCCCACTTGGCCAATTAAACGGCTATGAAACAAAAGATCTGTGCATATGGGCTTTTGCAACATCGTGGGGCATTTATCACGATATTTTGAAAATAGATGGAGATGGTCAGTTGCCGACAGTCTGTTTTGAACTGGAAATTGTTTGCACTTCGAATCCAATCAGATTTCCCGCGCTTTGTAAACCAGTTCTGAGGTAAATCAGAAAATTTTCATAACTATTTTTGTCTGAAACACCTTGTTATAAAAACATTGAATTAATTCACTCCAGTTATTTTATTGTAATTTAAGCACGATATCAAATTCTTACTAACCTACGAATCTTTTGAACTTCTCAAGTTCTCTGGATGCCAATATTGATGTGAAAATATGAAAATCCAGAAAATTTTAATATTATATACATTAAAATTGATATCTTCATTACATACACATTTAATGTGTAAGTATTTGTATATTTAATTAAATCAATTTTATTTGATTTAAATTAAATACAGAACTAAATTTTCACCAACCTATTATTATAGAATTTTTCTTTTTTACAGCCTTTTCTAAACCTTTTCTAGATCTAATTCAAAATTTAGTTTCTTCCAAATTCCACTTTCGCACATTATTTTCTTACTATCCCATTCAATTTCTCAGTTTTTTGTTGTTAGTTTAATATTTATTATTAATAAATTTCAAACAACAGATGAGGTGCCATACATTATTAAGACTCACATGTATTCAAATTACATTAAAAATAAATATTCTAGTTCAACACCATTCAATTTTTTAAATTTTTCAATTCACGAATTTTATCACCAACAGATTGTGTGCCATACATTATCAAGATGACATCCAATCCTATCCAATAAGAGTGAAAAACAGTTGTTCGTCAAATATTCTGGTTCACTGGTCCATTCACAATATCCTCGACTACAGCAGAGTGTCAAGAAGGGCACGCCCGTTCAAGTTGGACCTATCGGATGCATCTGAAAATGTCAAAGATTGGGGTCTGACGTTAAACCCTTTTTATGGCAACGTTTACTTGGATACGTTTTCAGTTAAGTTTATGTTTTTAGTCCAGTCAAATATCCTGTTAACTTGCATCTTAAATCATTGATTTTTTCATAGAAATGGAATAAAACTGTAAACAGTTTAAATTTGATTCATTAAAAAAAAAGAAAATACTGGTCAAGTGGGTATCATTCTTTTCATCATTAGTCTTGTGTTTTCACGCAAAAGATACATTATGATTATGTATAATTGGTACCTAAGCTTACATATTTTTTTATTGAAAGAGAAGCCTACCCCATTCTTTCAGTAGAATGAATACCTACTATTAACTATTACCGGTATACCTTGAACACGTCGACTAGTTTCCAGTTTTATTTAGTTATTTCTGAAATTTTAGGCATGGAAACGTTTTTATCCTTATTAATTATATAATAGGTGACATTATAGTATTTTTAATGATTATAAAAAAATTGCATTTATTCTTTCAAATTATCTATTAATTCATTCGTTATAAATTAATCTATGCGATAGTTTTGGGCTATGCCTCTTATTTCTCCCCACATATTGTGCAGTGTAATGTCAACAAATAAATAAATCGACTGACTTGTTACCAGTGATGTATTTATAAGAGTTTATTAGTAATTCATAAGAATATGCCAATATAATGCAATATAATGCAATATAATGCAATATAATGCAATAATAATGTAATGTCGTTCATAATACCATTAAAAAGAATTTATAAGCCAAAATATACTATATAATTTCAATTGTTTTTACCATAATATTGAAATTTCTCAACGAAAATTTTAGAAATCAAGCACATTGAACCTATGGACTGGGCAGTCCGCTGGCAACGTGTAAACGTAGCGAACAGATTTTTTTTGTGGGTGATGCCCACATGAGCTCTAGGCTTGTGCGTGGGTAATGAGAGGGGTGATGATGAGAGATGACGACTGTTTTTAGGCAGTCGAGACCGACGGCTTTTCGTCTCCTCCGAAAGACGGGAGTGGCCTTTTCTGTCAAAATCCGTTCCGGCAACGTATTTGATCTTGGAACCGTTGGATTATCAGTCAGGCGCTTATCGCCCTCGGCTACGGACCACTCCGTAATTATTCTATTCTAATTTCAATTTCAAATTCTTCTGCAGGTACAAAACTCAACCTCCATTCTAATATTTCCTTATTTTCTAAAAACTGCAGGTCGACGAGCCCTATTTCCGTTTAAAAGCATGGAGCGAAAGAATAGTGACTCTGAATATAAACCCTCGTGACGTGAAATTTGCTGACAGTGCGGAAATGCCGCTCGCCCTCAATGCAGTTCTGGTCGGCTGTGTATTCAGAGACCCCGACTATGAGCAGAAACATCCAAAATGGGATCAGAGTAGACTGGTGGCCATAGAAACGGCTCATCTATTGATAAAAGTCAATCTGGATAAGCCCAAGTTGATTCTGTTACATGATGATGAAATTGAAAGCATGCTTCAGTTTTTTGTAAGTACCGTACAGTAAAAAAACAATTGATAATTTGGTCAATAATAAATTACAGTTTAGTTGATAATGAATAGTGGAGACTAAGTAAAGTTATAATAGAGTTCAGTGGATAATGAAAATAGTATAGACTAAATGAATAAACTAATAAAAAAAGTTAGTAATAAAAATAAAGTCGAGTTCAGTTGGTGATAAATAGAAAAACTTTTATACATATTAAATAGACTTATTATGAAGAATGTGTTCAGAAAAATTTAGAAAGAGCATTTTGATCAATTGTTTAGAGAATCTCCAATTAACTTTAATAATATATAAGGAATAGCCTATAGGCTGTATCAAATTTTCAACAATCAAGAAAAAGCATTTCAATGCCCATAATTATTGTGAAAACGTATTGGTATATTATCTGATCAGGTATAAGCTTTCTTTGCAACCTAAAATGGTGAATTGTAACAGAAAAATGCAAATTTAAAAATAATAAATAACAACCAAAACTAAAAGAATGTCAAAAAAAGTTTTCAAACCACAGTGGAGTCTCTATAGTCCGGCCCTTTAATACACCGAGCCTGAGCCTATGATTTCACAGGATGGAAAATTTTGATCACCACCTAGTTTGCATTAATATAAACAGATAATTCAACCAAATAGATTTTTCCAAGAAAATATGCTACCAATCATGAACGGTTTTGATCAATGATCATAAATTTGTACAGTAGAGAATCTTTTGTTAGTATATTCAATATTATATATAACATTAAGATGGAGATGGAATATTGTAATTTTTTGTGCAATAAATTATTTGATTTTACTTTTAAGTTTTCTCTTGCTTTGAGGTTCAATTAAAAAAAAACTACTCCATTCCCATAAAACGCACTTTAAATTCAGATTTTGAATCATTTTTTTTTTTTTTATAGGTGAGAGGTGAAGATTTATGGAATTCAAAAAATTACAAACAGTCAAGAACGTTTGTATGGCAGAACCAAAGCTCTGTTGCTACATCTGTTTCGATTGTTAGTGAAGAACCTTTCAAAATTGTGTTCCATAAGAATGGAGTTAAATTGAACAGCATTGATGGCCAGATCAGTTTGAAGAATGGGGAATCAGTTGTGGTAAATTTATTACAAAGAAAAAAAATTGAATTTTTGTGAGAAGTTATTTTTTACAACGAGAACAGCCTAAGGAGACATTTTATAAGCATAATACATAATAAACCAATAAATAAATACTGTATATATCATATTATTGAGTTGAAAAGTAATTTATACAAATATTTCATCTTAAGCCTCATTCGGAGAATAGGAAAAGTATAGAAAAAAATATTGAGCATCAGCTGTTGCGCTTAAGCAGCGTTGGGGAAAGCGGCCCAAGAAATTTAGAAACGTTCACCAGTTATAGCAGGAGCCAATTAACTTGTCATAACTCAGCTGATCCAGTAATAAATAAACAGTGATTTCGACACAATAATCAAAAGGCTTGAAAGTCTAAAGAACCTTTAAAGTCTTTAAAATACCTTTTTAAAGAAGACCTTTCAAAGAATAACTCTTTAAAAGACCTTTTCAATAATCTGCGAGATTCAGCATTTGTAGGTTAAGTATTGTGATATTGCTCTTTGAAACAGCTGATTTCTGACAAGTTGAATTGGATACTGCTATACTTTTCAGTATAAGAATATCAGTACAGTATTTGTTTACTGTCAAGTCATAGTTTTGTCTGATATGATCCCGCAGATGGTATTGAAATTGCTAATTACGAATGGAAATAAAGAAATTGAGAATTTATTGGAGGACACATCTCCTAACACAAGACTATTTAATCAAGATTCCGAGGCTGCTGCAGATCTGTGTGGTCCAAGTCTAAATAAAGAGATAAAATATGAAAAAAATATGAAGGTGTTTTTGGATAGAAAACTTGATCAAGTTAGTGCTATATTTTCACTATAATTGGTTGGTTTGTATTATAAGTAAAAGGAGTAAGATTTCATAATAAACTATTGTAAACCGTACAATTCTCCAATTAATAATCAAATAACATAATGGACTCATAGTGTAGTATACAATACAATCTCTGTTACCAAAAAAAATATGATAAAAAGAAATTGTTAGAAAATTAGAAATAATATACAAGCTATGAAAAATTTCACTGGAAGAAATCAAAAACTCATGTAGTAGCCCAGGCAAATTAGACCAAAAAAAGGGTCTAGGTCCTAAAAAATAACATAAGGCTGGAAATGATCTCAAACCACTTTGGGCATCCCAAAGAAGGCTAATATGAGTTTCAGCGAGTGCCGCGTAGGGTCCAAGAAACCGGAATTTTGGTTCCGTAGTTATCTTCAATTTACGTGGAAACTGAGCGTCGGGCAGAAAACTCATTTCACCTTTTTCTAGTAAATAAAATTTCCAAGAGATTGGTGCCTTCCTCTAAGTTCAATAATACCGAGTTATGATTTTTCAAAAGGGTAATTTTGGAGAGAAACTAAAATTCAAGCATTCTAAGTTTTGATTGTTCATATCTTCCGTATGATGTACATTAGAATTGTGTGAATCAAAATCCTCTGGGGATAATTTTCTTCTCTACAATTTTAGACCAAGTAGGCCTCTTATCTTGTCTATTATTTGAGCTAGAGCTGTTAACAAAATTCCTTGCATTTCAAAAGGACCATATTTTTGGTGTTGAAGTCTAACACACGTTTCTATGTACTTCTATTGAAGTATCCACAGAATATTGTTTCAGATCATTCTCCTCAGAATATCTACTTTGCGGCTCCAAAATCAACTTTTTAAGAAGTAGGAGGTAAGAAAGGACCCTTCAAGGATGATAAACTGAGGACGCTAACTTTCTTATAAGTGGACGGATCTTAACAAACAATAGCTCATTGTTCTCAGCTCATTAAGGCGGTTCAAATTCATATATCATATGTTAAATTCGGTCGAAATTTAAAAATTTTGTTCCCAAAGAGTCCTGACTCTATTCCATATACCGAGAATAATGCTATTTTCTGTTTTCAAATACATCTACCTTAAATGCCGTTGATGATAAAAATTGTATTGGTCTCAAATTGTAGAACAGAATCTCGTCTTCATTTGCAAGCATTTGCGACCAGAATATCATTCTCAAGTTAAAAACATTTGTTTTGTAAGTAGAAAATCATCAGAATTCTTCCCTTGTTCATGTTTAGATCAATTTTCACCCCACTAAAGGAGTTTAATAGTTTAGTTAATTATACATGTAGAGAATAAAATTTTCCTACAATTTGAGCCCAGATACATGTTCTTTACCATTAATCCCAATTTGAGTAGTAACAGCAAAATAATGAAAAACGTGAAAAATAGTTTTCTCATCTTTTTAGATTGCATGTACTCAACTTGAAAATGCAATATTTTGGTCGCAAAAGATTGCAAATGGCAGAGGAGATTCTATTCTACAATTTGAGACCAAATATAATAATTTTATCATCAGTATTCAAGATAGATGTATTTGAAACAAAAGCCTTCTTCCTTATATGTAAAGTCGAAGGACATCAAATACATCTATCTTGGATGCCGTTGATGATAAAAAATTATATTTGGTCTCAAATTGTAGAACAGAATTTCCTATTCCATTTGCGATCATTTGCGACCAAAATATTGCATTTTCAAGTTGAGTACATGCAATCTAAAAAGATGAGAAAACTATTTTTCACGTTTTTTCATTATTTTGCTGTTACTAGTTGGCTTCTAAATTGGGATTAATGGTAGTAAAGAACATGTATCTGGGCTCAAATTGTAGGAAATTTTATTCTCTACATGTATAATTAACTAAACTACCCATTAAACTCCTTTAGTGGGGTGAAAAATTGATCTAAACATGAACAAGGGAAGAATTCTGATGATTTTTCTACTTACAAAACCAAATGTTTTTAACTTGAGAATGCGATATTCTGGTCGCAAATGCTTGCAAATGAAAGACGAGATTCTGTTCTACAATTTGAGACCAAATACAATTTTTTATCATCAACGGCATTTAAGGTAGATGTATTTGAAAACAGAAAATAGCATTATTCTCGGTATATGGGAATAGAGTCAAAGGACTCTTTGGGAACAAAATTTTTAAATTTCGACCGAATTTAACATATGATATATGAATTTGAACCGCCTTAATGAGCTGAAAACAATGAGCTATTGTTTGTTAAGATCCGTCCACTTATAGGAAAGTTAGGGGCGTCCTCAGTTTATCATCCTTGAAGGGTCCTTTCTTACCTCCTACTTCTTAAAAAAGTTGATTTTTGGAGCCGCAAAGTAGATATTCTGAGGGAGAATGATCTAAGAAACAATATTCTAATAGGATACTCCAATAGAAGTACATAGAAACGTGTGTTAGACCTCAACACCAAAAATATGGTCCTGAAATGCAAGGTAACAGCTCTAGCTCAAATAATAGACAAGATAAGAAGGCCTACTTGGTCTAAAATTGTAGAGAAGTTATCCCCAGAGGGATTTTGATTCACACAATTATCATACATCATACGAAAGAAATGAACAATCAAGAATGCTTGAATTTTAGTTTCTCCAAAATTACCCTTTTTGAAAAATCATAACTCGGTAGTTATTGAACTTAAATGAACGAGTGAGGCATAAATCTCTTGGAAATTTTGTTTACTAGAAAAAAGGTGAAATGGGTTTTTCTGCCCGACGCTCAGTTTCCACGTAAATTGAAGATAACTCGAAACGGAACCAAAATTTCGAGGTTCTTTGGGCCCCATCTACTACCCGGCACTCAGAAACCGTCGCCAACTCATACTAGCCTTCTTTGGGACACCCAAACTGGCTTGAGATCATTTCCAGCCTTATGTTATTTAGGACCTAGAAGTCTAATTTGCCTGGGCTATAGGTAGGATAGGAAAAATCCAGCATAGGAAAATTCTGTCTACTAGGTGAGAGTATATGCTCAAATTTTATGAATTAAATCATAGAATTTATTCTAATGTTAGAAAAAAGAAGAAACGAAAAGAAAATGATTCAAAAGAGTATTTTTTCCATACTAATTAGTTTGCTTTATCAGCAGTGAACTGTACAATCATGCAGTAATTAATATTTCATACTTATTTAGTGGACCTATCATATAAAATATACTGGAGAAGGCCAGAAGGCGGCCTTCTTATATAATTATATGTAATTATCGGTTACATATATAATTACATATATTATCGGTTACATAAGAACCACCAAAATTATTTTAACCACCGAAAAATGACGTCATTTTATGGAACTAATGGAACGAAGCCCTTGTTGAGCTATGTTGAATTAAACTAACTTTTATGCAGTTGGCTAGATGTTTAACATGTGAATATCGTTTATATGTTGAAACTTGATCCCTTCCGCTATAAAAACTTATTTGTTTCCTTTTAGGTTCACAATATTGATTTGATTATCACATTACCCAAATTCAAACTTTCCACCAGAAAATTGATGTTTGAACCAGCATTCATTGGAACAACCAAGTGTCAATCTTTCTATATAGAGAGTGAAGATTGTTGTAAGTTATTTGAATTACTTACATAAAAATAATAGATTAACTGGAATCCTAGCTTGATTAGGTACTTCAAATATTGATAAAATAAGACATGTTTTATGGCAATTGAAGAAAACTAATTTCAAAAAAGATTATTTGAAGTAAATGTAAATGATTCAAAATGGAAAACTATCGGATGCTGGAAACAAAAATTCACTCACCAGTTTCATTCTGTGTGGAGGATTTGAAAAACTCAGTCAAACACACTTTTGACATTAAGTTTGACTGTAACAATAAATTTGACATTTTATCTTATGTGAAATATTGTTAAAATTGGTCAAACAAATTTTCATAATTGGTGCTTCTCTTCTGCAGTGGTGCCTAATTAATGAACAAGGAAATTGGTATAAAGTAGTAATAGTAGTGTAATAGAGAAGTATATTAAACGTGTCATAATGAATAAAAAGACGGGAAGTTGTCAAGAACCAAAAATTCAATTTTATTATTGATTAATCTTAAGACTTGAATACTTTTTTCTATGTATACAATATTTCTTTATATAATATTCCGATTGAAAATATTCATTCAATTTCATCCAGGCCCCATCAGTTATGAGATTGTGGCTGCTCATCCTATAACAGAAGAAGAAGAAAACGTTTTCAGTTTTTATCCTTCAAGAGGATTGGTTACATCCAGGAAAGTTCCATCTATTATCGATGTCTATTTCACTCCAAAGTGAGTTTCTTCAATTCATTATCTCAACAGTTTTAAAAATAAAGACAAATGGTTTAGAAAAGTTACAAACTCTACAAATACATTGAAGCATGAGTTTTATCCACTTCTATATTTAAGAATGATCAGTGAACACTGAACAGCATAGAAACATTTTCAATCAGTTTGATAAAATCATTAAATAATTACGTTTCATGTTTTGTATAATATATTATTGTGATGCGAGTTGTACCGGTACTTCCCCTGCAGTATTGATTATAAATTGTTGAATGTATGAATGGATAAATACAGTCTTATTAATCAATGCTAAGTTTGTGAAAAATAACCAAACAAATACAGTACCGTACCTATTAAGTATTTGCGTATATTAAAAGACTCTTTTTTGATCGTTTGGAGATACTATAAGTTATAATTTTTGTTAAATTGTTTTTATAACAATCTCTCTTCTACTTATAAAAACATTTTTCCTTAAAATTTGTTTAATAAACCTATCAACATGTGACATTGTAGAAGTAGAATGCCATTCAGCAATAGTTGAACAAAATGAATCATAATTTGCCAACATGTTTCCAACAGTAAAAGCTAAAACTCATTCACACACTACTTGTTATATTTAGTTTTATTTTCAACATGTATTTACTGCTCTTCATAGTAAATTGAATAAATAATTTATTTTCCGATCAGAACAAATCAAATAAGAACAGTATCAAATTACAATGAAGTTTGGAAAAATAAATTGATATGTCACCCCTGAGACAAAGCTGTGCGGTGTCAAACTTAGAGTAGCTTGAAAGTAGAAAGAAAAACGTCTTTTGAATACAACATTAATATTGGAATACCTCATCCAGAACATTTATAATACCATAGAATAACTTAATTCTAAGAAAATCGAAAATTAAAAAAAGAAAGATGACAACAGTTTAACAACCTACGGTTTTCTTGTTAATTAATTTATTAATTAAAGTAACCCATACTAATTATATCTAAAACATACTAATTATATAGTGTAGGCCTTCTTCAAATTTTGTACTTCTGTGCATAATTTTCCATGTACTACAGGCATAAAGTTCAGGAATCTTATAATATAAGTGAATTATTGCTATACATGTAGCACAACCCAGAAACCAAGTGGTTAAACTAATTATAATAAAATTAATTGACGTTTATTGTCATGACTAACATGCTGTTCAACTTCAGTTATTGTGATTCATATCGTGCAATAAATGCGTTTCTAATATAAGTTATGTTTTGTTTTCCAACAGGCTCTCAGTTCATTACAGAATGAAGTTTCTGGTGAAATCATCAATTCCATCTCACGAGCTCCAATTCTCTGTTTATGGACATGGAACATTCAATAGCAAGCATATGGGGAACGAATTTCCTCCGAAATGAATAGGGGAGTATTAGAAATATTTGTAATAAAATCTATATTCTCCAAATAAATCTTTCAAATTTTAAAAATTATCAACCATACTTGGCTGACTGTTTATTGTGCAGAAGTACCTACTTTAAAGATATTAAATAGGCTAGATCATTTGCATTTTATTGAAAAATAAACACGTGAAACATTTTTATTTGATGGACGTTCATTTCTATAAAATAAATTCAAGTTTATCAAAAAGTTTTGTGGGAAATTGTGGCTGAAGTAGCCTATTACTCTATTGATTAGACTTAGACACTCATTGTTACACTGCAACTGTATAGAGCTAAGATACAAGAAAACAAACAGTATCTAATTTAATAATAATGATGAATATCTAGAAATTGCGTTCATTCTTCACAATACCAAAGACAAAATATAAAATATCGATTAACTGATCAGGTCGTTAATCTCTCCCTGAAAATTAGTTTTTATAATGGCAGACCAATAATGGAAACCAATATTGGAGATTTTTTATGTTAGTGCAAAGTTTGTGTGAAACTTGATTGATTCATTGAAGTTTATGAAAATTATGTATGAACCGATTTCTAGAATAAATAAGATTTTTCATTTGATTTAATTTCTGATTGTTGGTAACGCGAAAATTTGTGCTTGTATAGGTCTATAATATTAATCACGAAAAAGGTTTCAGTCTTTTGAAAACATGAGGACTTTAAGAACCATAAATATAATTAACAGCATTCAAATTTGAGCAAAAAAGTAAATTAAACTTATGTTGTTGCTTTACAAAAGTAAATTAACATCATACAAGCTTGGATGTGTTATGTGTAACTGGACAAAGCATTCAAATATAATTAACAATACTATTTAGACTCATGGATTTCATATTAATGTGTATGCATATTATTATAGATTACGCTTTAGAATGAATGTGTAAATAAAAAACAGAACAAAGTTTGAATATAAGCAAAAATACTGTAGAGCATAGTAGCCTCATACACGTTTTTGAATATTAGCCTACCGTACTAACTAACTTGAATATAGTCAATAATACTATTGAACAATAATACTATTGAACGTCTAAACATGCTACTCGTGTTTGAATAAATAAATAACAATTTTATTAATTAATGCATTCTGTCAGATTTTCACTCTCACTGAAGATGTCAAGATCAAGAAAGTAGTCAGGATGCACAATGCTCCCCCCCCTCCCCTCGCAACGAAGAGCCTGTGGGATTCAGGCAAAGGCCGTGGGATTGGCAGGGGGCAGAGGGGGGGGGTATATCGGAAGGGGACCTTCTTGCATTGTCTGGTCGCCAGTGACCTTTATTAATTCTCATCCCGACCTTATTCACATTTGGAGAGACTCTTCCAATTCTCAAACATCTCTATGAATGTGTGTCTTTCTTCTGCTTCTTGATAAGGATTGTAATAGGACAGATCTGATGTTACCTCTGATCTCTGATCAGTATTCAAATTTTCTGCAAAAAAAAACAACAAAATACAATACAAATGAACATAACAAATAAGCATATTACGAATAACAATATCACAATTAACGTTAGGCGTACACCGGTTAGTCAAGACAAGACAAGACTAGATTAGTCACGTTTAGTCATAGTACATAGTTGTTTATGAAGCAACACCCACTGATTAGTCATTGCATTGGTGTGTGCTACTTCATAAGCAACTATGTGAATTATTGTGACTAAACGTGACTAATCTCGTTTTGTCTTGCCTTGACTAACCGGTGTACGCCTAGACTTAGAATACAAAATGAGAAACATAATGTTGTTATAGACATCTAACATAATTATTTCAATTCGATTCCATTAAAAATTAATTTTGTTTTTACTGTGTGGGTGTTTAGGCTTTTTTTTATCTGTTATTAATTATTGAGATTTCATATCAATATTTTAATATTGATAATACATGTTTTTAATACTGTACGTATAGTAAATTGGATTTTAGATAGAAACAATATAACAAAGAAATATTTAAAAAATATAACTTAGATTCAATTCCCATTTTGTAAGCTATTCTTTCAAAATCAATTTTGTTTCCAATGTATGGGTTTGTAGGCTTGTTTAATTTTTTTTTTTAATTATTTGTAGCTATGTATGATGGATAATATTCTACAGAATAAATGTAACAATTTATGTAAAACACTTGAAAGAGAACTCAAGTTACATACATTATTAACTGTAGTGGAACACCCAGACTGATTACTGTATACATTGATTACACCCAGACATTATTAACTGTATCCCCCACACCCAGACTGATGTCTTTGTGGGGGATATTCACTATGTATATATGTATCTCTGCTGTTGTATTTACTTATTTTGTGAATAAAGATTATTTAGTTTGATTTGATTTGAATGACAAAAATATATCATTTTGATTTATTTTCATTACCTTCGTGGATACAGGGAAATCATGCTCAACTCTGCAGAAAAAATGATGGGATAATATAATGAAAATAATCAATTATTGTGATAAGAACTGTGAGATTTGACTACAAAGGCACAAATACAAACGAAAAAAATTGAGAAATCCAGCAGGAACTATTTTTCAAAGTGGGTTGAAGGTTCTGAGTAAACAACAGATCAGTTATATTCTGGCATAACTCAATAATGGAGGCTCCACGAGCGGCGTTGATTTGTCATAAGTTCTAAGTTTATTTTAAAAGTCAAAATCGTTTTGAATTTCATGAGCGAATTTGAATTTCAGCCCGTTCACAGGGCAACGGAAGCCAACTTATCTTTCGGAATTTGAAATTCAAATCTTTGACGACTTTTAAAAATGGGAAGCTTGACAAACCAAGGAGATCTAGCTCAGATCATATTATGATAAGTGTATTATGAATACTGATCCGCTAGAAAGTTTATGTGGTTTGTGACGCTTTCATAAGACGACAACAACCAACAACATCTTATGAAATAATAATACTGTATGTGGAATCAACTCAATCAAAGGCAAAGGGAAAAATGAGTTAAGATGAACCAGTTTTTTGTTAGTGGAATCATCTCAACCAAAGCAAAAAATATCTTTAATGAACCACATTCATATCTGCTTTTTGTAAATGAAAAACATAATTTAATTTTTATTCCTCTGTATTCAACAAATTTTTATTCCATACATTTCCATTGGAAGTTTAATTTCTCGTCAACAGAGTTGTTCACCTACGAAATGATATAATGATAAATGGGATAAACTTAATCAATAGAAATAAATGAGTTATGATGAACCAGATTTTTTTAGTTTAAACCTTATCGTTTAATGATTCAATTTGGAGTCTTCTGAATTCAAAAATTCAACGAAACTTTCATTTAACCTATTATTAATTTTTTTTATATTTTCAACACATTTTGAAAAATAATCTAGTCTCTATCATTCAATTTATGGAAAAGGACTGCAGGCTGCTATATATAAGGGGAAGTTTTTTCTGAGGTGTGACCCATCTTTCCAGGAAACTGTATAGTGCTTGAAAGTACTCAGATGAAAAACTTGTAAAATTTACACAGTGCTACGTTTTCATACACATTTGTATGATATACTCAGTAATTTTACAAATATTCTTTTTCTTATCTAACTGGCTAAAACATGTGTAAACTGGGAACGTTCTTAAATTCTTGAATCAAGAATCATGAATATTCATGACGAGTTGCATTTTTATAATTGTTTCCCATAATAGGTGCAGTACCATCTCAGCAAAGCATGTCAAAATCCAACTGTGAAACTGAAACTGAATTTGCAACTTGAAAATACATCCTAATGAAAGTTCAACAACCCAAGTACAATATAATTAACACCATGAGACTAAGCACATACTTGAAACAACAAGAAACATTTTTGTACATTGACAAACAGAGTGACTTGCAGGTTGCATGTATTATTGCCTGTAGGACTTGCTTGTATTATTTGCTTTCAAGATGGGTGTGGAGGTAGAAAGAATTGGCGAAATATTTCGCACAATCATCTTATGAACAGCGAATTGGCACTCTCACTTTTGGCTATCCTTTTTGTAATAATTTTAATTTTATTTTCTTAAAATTCTTTTCCATACAACAGATGGTGATGAGAAAATCATAATAATACATCTTAAAAACTTGGGTCCAACGCATACCGAATGAAAAAAAGTTTCAAATAGTCTAATGCAAGATGCCTAATGAAGATGATAATATTGTTATTTGTTATTATCTTACGGCAGATGAATTCAGTTGAAACTTTGTGAATTTATCAGATTCATAATTTGAAACACAACGACTTTACCAGATAAGAAGTTTAGTGTTAAATGGAATACGATGTTTACTTGCTTCTATTCTTTTACTTTCTCATCGTTTACTTCACATTTTTTTTCTTTTCATAAATTTCTTTCTTCTTTCTGCTTCTCATATCCATATAACAGTCGATAAAATTCTAGTCTAGTCCAAATCTAAAATGAACCAAACTTCTGGAATAGAAGGAGTCAAAATCAAAAACAAAATTAGCAACTTCAAATCAACACATTCAGAAATCAATGTGTTCCTATTATTATTTACAAAATATAATATTCTACTACTTTCTTTCTACTTTCTCACTCTCCCTCATCATTTTAAATATTTTCTGCTCTTCAAAATAAAATATTCTTATGTTTCTTTCTCACTGCCACATGCCACTAATCTTCACTATCGGTATTTCACTAGACATTACAGCACAGCACCAAGCAAGCTGGAGGATTCTCACAACTTTTTTACAGGCTCATGGTGAAGGAAGAAGGCCCTTTTAGGAAAGTTGCCTGGTACCATCCTTTCTCAGTTCTTCTCTCTCACAAGCAACCAGTTTTCGTACCAACAAACTTTTGATTTTTTTTTCAATTTTAAAACACATCCGGTGATAATACTGGACCAGCTAGTTTATGATTTGAAAGAAAACCGAAAAAAAACTTTGTAAATACATTGCTGATAAAGAGTAATTGCGTATCGCAGTTCTTCTTCCTCATCTTTGTCTTCTTTATCTACATCTTCATCTTCTTTTTCTTCTTCTTTGTCTATCCCTTCATCTCCTTTTCTTCTTCTTCTTCTTCTTCTTCTTCTTCTTCTTCTTCTTCTAATTTCCTTCTTCTTGTTTTCTACCTTCTACTACTTCTTCGTCTTCTTCTTTGTCTGCTTTTCATCACCTTCTTGTTCTTCTTCATCATCTTCTTGTTCTTTTCTTGTTCTTGTTCTTCTTCTTCTTGTTCTTCTTCTTGTTCTTCTTCTTGTTCTTCTTCTTCTTCTTCTTCTTCTTCTTCTTCTTCTTCTCCTTCTCCTTCTTTTTCTTCTTTTTCTTCTTCTTCTTCTTCTCCTCCTCCTCCTCCTTCTCTTCCTTCTCCTTCTCCTCCTCATCGTCCTACTCTTCCTCCTCCTCCTGCCTCTTCTTCTCCAATTTTATAAATGTCGATTAATATTCTTTTTCTTCTACTTCTCTTCGCCAACTTACTTGTCTCCTTTTCCTCTACCTTTTCTCATTCTACTCCTCTTCCATCTCTTCTCCTCCTCTTCTTTCTCCTTCTCCTCATTCTCTTCTTCTTCCTCCTCCTCCTCCTCCTGCTTCTTCTAATATAAGTCTTCTTCTCCATCAACTTTATAAATGTCGATTAATGTTTATCTGGTACCTAACCAGTTTTACTATTTGTGTTATAAGGCTTAAAAACCGATTCTACTTAGTACTTACACGTGTATTTCAACTTTTCCTTTCCATTTATTATGTTAACTTGTTAATGGCAGATATGTTGCAAGTAATTGGTGAATGCCTTAATTTGCACTTTTTATCTTCCATTTTGACTTGAATTTCAAACGATCAACCTTTTGATTCAACAATCCAAACTAATTTGCGAACTGCGCTCCTGATATCATAAACTGTCTTTAAATATATCATAATTAACCTAAAGAATTATAATTATTCCAAAATATCATTATTAGGCCTATACATCCTAGAATATCGTTGTTCTGAAAAATCATTATTATCCTGGAATGAGAGTATTCTCCTATCATCATCATTATTGATAATGATTCTCGTCTGCGTCAAAACACCCTTTTGCTCCTCTACTTCTCCTACTTTCTTCTATCTTTTATTAATTCGGCTTCTCCTTTTAATATTCATTCGTCTTCACTTCACCTATCTCTATCTTCTTCTTTTTTTTTTCTTCCATCAATTCTCCCCCTTTACTTTCTTCTGTCTTCTTCGTCTTCTTTTTTTCTTCATCATCTTTGTCTTTCTTTCTTTTTCTTTTTTCCTCCTCTTCTAATGTTCAGAGTGATAATTTTTTCTTTGTCCTTGTGAATAGGACACACATTACCTTGTATTGTGAAAATTGCCTCTTTCAGTACAGAAACAACCATACCATAAAGCCATATTCCGCTAGTCGCTTGTATGCTAAATGCTTATGAAAACAAATTGGCAGTTTCCATTCTCATACAAATTTGAAGAGCAATAAAATTTGTTAAAGTTTTTTGACTTGTGTGCGATTTTCTATAATAAAATTAGGATAATGCCAAGGACAAAGACTGTTCTAATTTTATGATTAATAAAGGATTTTTCAAATACCAATAATGCATAGTTTTTGTTATTGGTAAAAAATGAATAGATTTAATTGGGTTACAAATACAATATTGTTGTTTTTGACAGAGAAATACATAATGTAATTAGATTATACTGTCTTCGATCAAATTTGATAGTTTGAAACACTAGTTAACAAAGTTTAACAAAGGTTTCTATTGAATAGAAAAAGGTTTATGAGCACTGTACAAAATATTGGAGCTAGCTTGCAAAAATATGTTATTTTGGAATAACAGTATCCGACTATTACATGTATGATAAAAAATAATTTACAGGAAACGTGTCAACTCTACATTATATAATTTATTGGCTGTTACATCGTATACAACTTTTATAATAATGCTTCCACTCTAGCATACAAAACTCCTATCGATATTTGTGATGTTACAAAATCTTTAAATAGATTGCATTCAAGTCATGTACGGTTGACGGATAGTCAGACTCTACGTGTTATAAGTTAACCAGTAGTTAACAGAATGGCAACTAACTACTATGCAGACTAGTTAATGATCTAGAATACAGTTTGCATGAAGGCCTACTATTAAAAAATTTTTACACGTTTAAAAACTCGACGTGTTAAACAGACTAACGTAACTTGACTCAGAATTAGGCGTAACTTCACAAAATGGAAGGTTACAAACAGTTGTCTACTATACGTAACACAAGAAGATTTTTAATTAAATAAAATACATACATTTTTTATTCTAGTAAATAGACCAAGAAACGATGTGAGAAATACGCTTCAAATCAATATGAGTGGATGAATCCTAGTGCAGAAGATTTGAATAAACTCGATTACTACACAAAAACCGACAAACCACGACTGAATCTGAAATAATCCTTTGAAAACAATATTTTTTACTCATAATTTTTTTGAGATGCCAAAAAAATTGAGGAACAAAGCGGTTTGCTCCGTGGCGTTCAGCTCACGAAGTTTTGAACAAGCACTTGAGTCGAGCAGTGCCGAGTTTAGACGAGTACCGACGAATCCTGTTTGCCATTATTTTGTCCTTGGCCTTGGCCAATCACAAACACCTTTCTCATATCCGACTTCTCTCTCGCACTCATTTACTGGCCGCTTTGTCTTGTCTCTGTCTAATTTTTGACACAGCTGGATAAGAAAAAGTTTGGAGAAGGAAGAGCCTTGAGCTTCGTAGCGCCCGCTTCACAAAACAAAAAGTGTTTAGTTTTGTTTTGTTTCATGACTTCTTTTTGGCTTTGTTTTGTTATTCGACGAAATCGTTTTTCTTGACTGAAACCAGTGCGGCTTTATCTTTACTAATTGAGAAAGGTTTTTCATTCTCTTCAATACTAAACAATATTTAACTTAGTTTCTAACTTGAATTTATTTAACAAATAAATTTAATTTGTAACTTAGAAACTAAGTGGGCGCCCCAACGTCGGGAGAATAAATTAAATTAAGTTCTTCAATAATCTCAATAAATTTTTCACTGCGAACATGCACTCAATTTTCACCAAAGAGTTCAAAGTAACTCGAAAGCGCTCCAGTGAATGTAATTAAAAATGTTTATTCACAAAAAAATGACTGCACTTCGTTAGTGGAAAGTTGATAGTGGTAAATTCGCAGTTCAACTTCCACAACTTTATTTATCTGTGTTACATTATTCAAATTAAATATTTTTGCCATGAAATTGAATCACAGACGATAAAAACTCCGTTTGTTACTATGAATTTAGTTCTGTATTTTGTTACTATGAATTTATTTGTTTTTTCCACAAATTTGCTATACTATGTGATCGTTGGTTGCATCAATTCGCAGTCACAGGCACTAAAGATATGTGATAAAGATTATGAATTGAAGAGAATATAGAAGACACAATAAATAGAAGACAAAGAAACTTAATTTGGGTTTTAAAAGACAGTCAGACCCCAATGGAGCACTAAGTGAATTAATTAGTAAAACTACTGAGTCCAACTACCATGCTTATTGGGCCCTTTATTGCTCACAACTGACTACGCTTCAGCTTACAGCTATGGATAATAACTTATTTTGTCTAGAAAATTTTCTACATCCAAGCACTTGACAAGTACATAGGCATGTACTATGAATTGGATTGCTCTGATATTTTTTTCTTGTTTTCTATCTAATTGAAATCTACTATTTTCAGCGCTTCAAATCAGAAAACCTTTACTCCTTCAAAAGCGAATTTATAAAAGCCACACATACTACAGCCATACTCTTTCGAATATCTTATAAATTTCCTTCGAAAACCGGGAGTGGCCCAAGGAAAATATCTTAGAAATATTGAAGTGATCAATCAATCAATACAATCAACCAACCAATTCTACATCAACAGATCAATATAATATTCATTCATTCATTGAAAGTAATTTTTGACTTCGCTGATCATGTATACGAGAAATAAATATGAGACGAGAGATATACATTCTCTTCTCGTAATGAAATGGTGTTTAAAACTCTCTAATACTAAGCTTTTTTGAGTTTTCATTACAGTGGCTTTAGAGTATAGTCATTGCAGTCTCCAGCATGTGGATTTCGTTGAATAGGTGTTCTTTTATGCAACTTTTGGATTGGAATTAACAAAATTTACGATGATACCAAGGTCCGAGGTCGTTAATAAATAAAATACAATATTAAATAATACAGCTGGATTATCTGGTGGTTACGCAGGCTAGGGTTGAAATACCTGTCTCTGTCCATTTGGTGAGAAGAGATGTTTGCTCCTTCTTATTATTTCTTTTGCTAATGGTACCAAACTGGTTTTAAAGCCTTCCATCGAGAAGGATTTTATTGGGACACACCCCGCTCAAGTCTCTACCATAGTGGATCCACTTGTGTCCTTTGCCAACAGAATTCAACATAAAAAACTTTGAAAATAAAATAAGATTCCCAATTCCAATCACAAAAAGGCCCCAAAGATTCAAAACAACAATGCAAATTCAGTATCACACAAACTAGTCTAGTATCATTGTAGCATCAATTTCTGGCTGAAAAGCAACAAAGATTACTGGATTGCTGGATAGGCCTACACAGTACTGAAGAATAATTTGCTGGTGTATTTATCAATCTCTTACCTCTAAGTAATATTATCTTATTGGTGTAGTAACATAATACTACAATCATAACTATCAAAATCACATGATAGTGATTATGATGGAACACTTAGCTAGAATAAAAAAGTAAAGTAATCACATCCCTTGGATTAATTACATTGATTAGAACTTGAATTACTCATATTGAAAGAAATTTTATCAGCATATTGATTATCTTCTCACTAGTTCCTAGTTTAATGGATATTTTCCATATCTGCTTCAATACTTTTGTATAATTAACAGGTTGGTGGAAAGGCTTATACTGTAGTAGCTTTTAGCTTTTAAAGCGTATAGTGAGCTATATAGCTCATATTAGTTTCTTTCGACTTTCAGTTTAGGTTCGGCACTCTTATAATATTATAGTCATCTCTTTTATCTCGTTATCTATTCTCTTGTCACTTTCGAATATAGGGCTCAAATTGCGTTGATTTTGCATTTCTCTGATGAAAACTACTGGAGTATGGATGGATATTTTCAAATATGATTGAATGATGGGCTTTCTCGCATTTCGATAGCTAACTACTGCTAGTTACACGTTAATTCAAATCAATTTAACTGCCGTAAAATGAGTCATCTAACAGATCCAATGCAATTACGTCATTTTATGTAGTTGGATTGTGGAATCGTGGTTGAACCATAGAAGTCTATACCATATCATCTTTTAAAACAGATTAATAACTAAAAGCACAGATTCTGAATTGAAGCAGAAATCTGATATTTATCCGGATGAAGGGTTGAAAAAGGAAGTGCATAAACTGAAAGACTAGAATTGAATTACATGATCCGGTACATATAACCACCTGTTTTACAAAATCTTCAAGTGACTTCTTTTTTGGAGGAGACAGATGTCTATATCCACTCCTAAACAAAGAAGGCCTTGACCGATTTCTATGCTTTTTATTACTTATTTTGTTAGCCTATTTTTTTGTTGTTGTTGATAATCACAAGTTGTGTAAATTATCCTTACGAAAATGCTCTTTCAGTATACAGACATCAATTGCAGACAAAACGTTTCTTGTATCTAAAAAGATTAAGAGAGGAGGCACTGCAATGCAACATATGGCATAGAATTCCTTGTTCTTGTTCTTCTTCTTCGTCTCCTCCGTCTTCTTCCTCACCTTCCGTTTCTTCTTCTTCTTCTTCTTCTTCTTGTCCTTCTTCTTCTTCGTCTCCTTCTTTTCTTCTTCATCTCCTTCTTTCTTCTTCTTCTTCTTCTTCTTCTTCTTCTTCTTCTTCTTCTTCTTCTTCTTCTTCTTCTTCTTCTTCTTCTTCTTCTTCTACCTCTTCTTCTTCTTCTTCTTCCTTCTTCTTCTTCTCCCTCAGCTTCTTCACGCGTTTACTATATGCTTTTGACTCTCTTTGAGCATGGACGCATGGTGTATTTAGTTTCAAAACATAACATGCAAAAAGCCTTCTGCTTCCTGTTTTCCAATGTTAAAACACGCCACTCTGCGCCAAAACCAGATGTCCTGGCTGAGAAATAAGTTTTTATAAATGGCTTTCGCTAATCAATACAACCAGTTGGCTTTAAATGCGCATAACCACAGATAATACTACAACTTCCTTTATTTTGCGGGCTGTTGCGTAGTTACTACACTAGTTGGTGAGATCAATTTCTTCGCATGAATTTACTTGAGAATACCAAACAAAATAAAATATGTCATTTTCAGAAGTAGATAATAGAGTTACCATTACTATTGAAGCATAAAATAGCAATAAGTTCAGTAGCTTATGTTGGGTTGCACCAAGCAAGATCAATTTCGATCCAGGATCAATACAATGCTAATTAAATGAGATCAGCTGATCAAAAATAGTTGATCCCGGTTGGTGCAACCCAACAATGCAACAATAGAGAAGTAAACTTCAGTAGCATGAACTGAATGCAAACATGTAGCCAATATGAGTATCAAATGCTAATGTGAGTGGTAATAAATGCAATGATACATATGATTGAGATTTATCTACATAAAACGGTGAAATTTGAACATATAAATGTCTGTCCTTGGGAAAGGATGTCAAGAATATCAAGGGAATTGCAGACAAAATTAAACATATGAATTGAATTGAATTGAATGACTGCCTTTATTTTAACCTGGGAGGGCGAAGTTAGGGCGCAGTCGGCCCACTCTTACACTTAACCCTCAACTCTCCTATATGAAACTCTCCTATTAACTGTATCCTATATGAATAGAGGATACAGTAATAGAATAATAACAACAGAGCAAACAGCAGAGAATAAGAATGACAGACCAATTACAAAAAAGATATAAATTAGACCACGCCTACAGACACACCTAAATGCTCCGCCCACTTTCAGTTCAACATAAGAAATGTAGTTCTGAATTCTGCCAACAGATGGCAGCAGGTGATGGTTGATGCAGTTTTTCCTTCTTTTTTCATCTCATTTGAGTGTCATATGGTAAATGCAGTTTAATAATTGTTTAGTATGCTGGGTGATTATAATTGAATCGTGAGATCATAATTATTATTTTGATTTTATTGAATTTAAGCATTCAATTCTGCAAAACAGCTCTGCTCGTCTGCTTGTTATAGAAACCAAAAATCATTCCACTGTGATTTATTATTGTTGCGCAGTATTTAAATAAATACCATGGATATATTATCATTTATAATAAATTCATTAGCTGTTAATGTTTTCTATAATAGTGTTTGTTTTTTTTATGAGAAAGACAATCATTCTGTAGTGCGATTCACGGCAAGAAGTCAGCATTGCTTAGATGGGAGTTGGCTATCCTTGTTCAGCAAAAGGCAGTTGCTGATGTCTCTATCCTATTCGCACTGTGCGTAGTTGCCGCACTGTGCATTGTTGTTGCACACAGTCCCGACAAACACGTTTGGTGCAGTTTCCTCTTTCTCTCTCAATGAAACTTGGCATCAATGCTCCTCACATAAACAATGCTGACTTCTTGACGTGAATCGGACTATAGTAACATTCAAGTACTCTCATGTTTCAATGTTTGATTATTCGGATTAGCTCTGGACACAATAAATCCGAATATAATTATGGTTGAAGTTCTACTATACTATCAACATTGATTGATTTCTAAATATCATTTTTTCTTCCATCTTCAAAACATAGACTCATATATTAGAATTAAATTTGACATGATTTGTTGTTCACACATTGCGAACGATTGGTTATTATTCTTTATCCATTGCAGTTAGAAAAAAAAACAACAAAAAACGGATAGAGAGAAATAAGGGGAGTAAAAGAAGAAGACATGATGAATTGCACAGAAAGAAAGTTATGGATGTTACAAGAGTGAAGGGAATAGAGGAGTATATAGATAGAGAGTTATAAATAGATAGATAGTGTGGATAAATAGATAGATATATCTTTGTGGCTACCATAAAGATATATCTTTGTGGTAGCCATAAGCAAAAGACGCTGTGTTGGGTAATAAAAAAGAAACTAGTGGAAGGAGAGAAAAACAACAAACTTGGGGTTGGTAAAGGGACTGCAGGAAAGAAAGGAAGTGAAAAAAGAGATTGAGCGTGAAGAAGGGTGACAGAGATGGAGCGATTTTGAAAGAGATCAGCTGATAGGGCAAAGAGAACATTTCAAGGTCAAAAATGTTTTGGGTCAGTACAGCGTGTGGGCCGCAGGGCTGGAGGAGCAAAGGGGGAGGGGTAAACTCCCCTCGTAAACAGACAAGCCGGTATAGTAATGCACTAAATATATAGTTATACTCTTCATCATCGAACCGTCCTGGTAAACAAAGTGGAAAGAAAGAGAAGAAGAATAAAAGGGAAGAGAGAGGACGAGAAAAAAAGGACCGAAGCGAAGAAGAGAACTGGCAACACTGGAACAACACTTGTTGCTTTTTGCTTTGCTGCTTCGACTTCATTTTTTTTCTTTAATTCCTCTTCTAGTTATTTTGCTGCTGCTTCTTCTTCACGTACCTAAATGTACAGTACTGGAGTACGTGATAATGGAAGTCATGTTTGGTGTGTTCAAGTATGTATAGTGTTCACTCAATGTTGGTAGGGTTTCTTGTTATCAATCCTATTTTGATACTACTTCTACTAAATTCTAGTGATATGAATATTGTAAAACCTTAATAAATTTTATCTTAAAACCCCTAAAATAAAATTCACATTGAGAACCCTAGATAAATTTCACTTTATAAACCTTAAAATTTTACATTACGTTTCCTATTACTTTTATTCTTCGACTTACTTACTTTCCCTCTACTTCATTATGGTTGTACACAGCGGCTCCGACTTCATGGGAATATTTGGGGGCAAAGTCCACCAGAAAGGTTTGTATGGGGGGGGGGGGTTTGTCAGGATACGCAAGTTTACTAGTAAGGCTACTTTTATGCATGCGATTTCGTATGGAAATTTGTAATATGGATACTACTATACCTGTTTCATACTACATATAGTACATTCAACTTGCTATTTTACTATAATTTAATAATACAAACTCGAATACTCTAAAATTGGGATGGAATATGGAATAACATATTTTTGAAAAAGATTCGTACGTGGTCGCTTTGGTGTAATTTTTTTTGTATGAACATGGGGTGGGGGGCAAAATACATGCATTGCCCCCCTGAGTAATTATTGGGAGGGGGGGGCAGAAAGTGCCTTGCCCCAATTTGACTTCATGCTTCATGTCCTTGGTCTATGTTTCCAAGGCTTCAAGGTTTGAAGCATTTCCTCACACGTATAGGTCTTTCATATTTCTCAATCTTTTATTTTGTTGTGATGATGCCCACATGAGCTCTCATCAGTCTGTGTGTGGGTAATGGAAAGGATGATGATGAGAGATGAGTGGACCTACAGCTTTAGATGGGTTCCGAACCACCGGAGGTCTTTCATTACTATTTAGAATTAGTTCATGTGCGCCGATCAAGCATCCGTACAGCATAAAACCTGTCCCTGTGAACATATTAAAAAAATATTTGATTAAGATTCACATTTCGAATTGAGGAAAATAAGGAGAATCAATGGATATATTGTGAAAGAATATACAGTACATATTAAAGAATGGTATATTGTGAAGAATATTGGAATACATAATTATATTGTATAGTTAATTATAGAACTGCTAGATATACCCTGGAGGCATGCCTCTAATTTCCAGGTCAAAAGTGACTAAGATATTTTTATTCGTTTTATCTATGAATTTTCAGCCTTTGAAATTAACAATCCTCACATGCAAGAATACTTTGTTTTATTCATGTTGTTGTGTTACACATTATTGATCCACTATAAACGTAGCAAAATTGAATTGAAACTTTAAGTCAATTCATGGACACTGGATAGATTGACATGGACATGGTCAATGGATAGACAAACGATTGGAAAAAAATCGAAGATATATTGTAGAGATTAGATCATTGTTGATAGATAAAATAGATATATGTACCATAAATCACAATAAAACGACTAATCTAGAATCTAGAAAAACAAATCACTGAAACTGACAAACCCAAAGTCACCTGAGACAAAGACTCTAGTTTTCTTCTATTTCTTCTTCTTTTTCTTCTCTCTTCTTCCCCTCCTCATCCTCCTCCTACTCCTCCTCCTTCTTCTCCACCAATAGCTTATTCTTCTTCTTATTCTTCTCATTCTTCTCATTCTTCTTTAGGAACGTCTCCACCACAATTTTTAAGGTCGACAGGTCCCAGTTTTTTCCTATTCATTTGTCGCTATAGCCATATTAGATAAACTTCAGTAGCAGGTCCAAGAATTAATACAAAAAAACTGAAACAGACAGCTCATCTAATTATTCTCTTATCTAATACTATGTAGCGTAGATCTAAATATCGATAACAATAAATTACTCTCACCTGTCGATTTTTATATTCAAGTTAATTTTATTTAGTGCAACGCGAAGGATTGCTGGAAATTTAAACTTGAATTAACTCAAACCATGACTTGAATCAATCCTTTTTTATATAGAACTTTATTTATCGTAATATCAAAGTAAATAAAATACTGTAGTTGATAGTACTTGGATGTATACTACTCGTTTAATAGACTATAAAATTATAGGATTGTAAATAGAATTCATAGATATAAAAATTTACTACTGACAATTCGATACTATAATTAATTATGTTCCTGATATATTACGTTTTAATATTCCTAGATTTGTGTTATTTATATAACTGTTATTTTGTATGAATTTATTTATAGACATAATTTATGCACAATTCTAGACAGTGAATGGCGTGTAGATCGTCATAATAATATTTTGTTGTTGAAACATATCATATTGTCTAGTGAACAAAAAAGCAAATGAAGGATATAGATATACTTTGCTAGCATTTGTATCTATTTTTAATAATGTACATAGATATATGGGCAGACGTAATCAAGGTATGCGGCAGTCACAACGGGTTAACGCCCAAACAACCACAACAACAACTATCCAACTACTGCCAACTAATTTGCATTCAATGACAGCTGAAATACTTCGATCAGAGCAGCGGCGCCGACTTCATTCAAATATTGGGGGGGCAAAGTCTACCAAAAGATCTATAGGAGGGTGTCATCCAGCGACCACATAGTAGAAGTTCTACTATGTAGTAGTATAGTTCGTAGTAGTAGTATATAGTTATAGTTTGTACTATATAGTTATAGTTATAGTATATAGTTTGTAGTAGTATATACTACTATACTAAGTAGTATAGTTCTACTATGTGGTCGCTGGTGTCATCCGAAGATGGAGGGAGGGGGTTGATTTCGTACTGAATTCTGTAATATAGAGATAATCTGATCCATTCAACTATTTTGAATTCCCTATATTATTACCCTATCATTAATTTTATTTAAATTGGCAATTATAATTGTGATTCTAGCTAGTAAATAAATCAAGTTTCTCTTAAATTTTGAACACGAAAATAAAAATTATTGGCACTCACTTCATTGTCACATTTTTTAGATTGTTGGCAGTCAATAGACGATGAGGAGGTTGAAGGCACATTTGCATCCAACTTACACTTATTATCTAGTTCACTCTTATCAGAAACTTCAGTTTTTTTTATTAGAAACTTTTCCATTTTCACTAATATCGTTAAACGGCTGTTCAGCGGAAGAAGAGCAAGAATGAATGAAGTTGTTTCTTTGGTAGCTATTCCCTGGCATTTAAGCGAATATCGGTGTCAAAAAAACATCGCACGAAATTCACGAAACACGAATAGATGTACTACCGACCGTTCTCACTAGTCAACTGAAAACTGAAGTAATTCTGGCTATAGTTGGCTATGAAACCAACATTACATTATAGTTTGTTTATCTAGATTTTGTATTTGTACTATATATATTCCAAGAAGCAAGAACAGAGAGTTATACATAAAACAAACAAAATCAAGAATGAATGAAAGAATTTCTTACAAAATGTTGCAATTGATGACTCATATCCGGCGATAACAATCTAAGCCCAGGCGCCTAGCTGGGCAATGCAAATAATAAACAAACAAATCAGGAGACTGATCGTCTATTTTTATGGTTTGTGGACATTGTGGAAGTAGTCTTTCAAAATAATGCAGTAGGCCTATTATATCAGTTAAAACTGTAATAGTCCAGTTTCCAGATGTAAATATAATACAAATAGCTAGACAGGTCCATTGTTTCTTATAATTGGTTTCATTTGGGCTTTTTGAAATTGAAGATGGAAAAAATAAAAAATATTCTTTCAATAGGTACTTATTCATGTAATTTTTTCTTGTATCGTATGAACATTGGGGGGGCAAAATACACGCATTGCCCCCCCTGAGTGATTATTGAGGGGGCAGAAAGTGCCTTGCCCCCCCAAAGTCGGCGCCACTGGATCAGAGGTTGAAAGTTTCTTGGGAAACTTGAATTGATTGCTGAGGTTTTTGCAATAAAATAGAATGAAACGTGTTAATTTGTCATCACCATTTGAACATGTAACGGTACTTCTAAATTTAGATAAATGATGAGGTACTTGTGTGGGATATTTGTTTGATTAAAAGATCCACGGAGTTCACCATATCTCCCAAATTATTGGGGAGCTTGGGATAATTCGGCGAGGCGGAATACCCGAGAAGGTCTCTCCGCCAAGAAAAGCCATAAAAGCAAATAATAATAATAATAATTCACAAACATTGGCTCACACAATGTTTGTGAGATCCTCGATGATAAAGTAACCTCACTTGAATTAACAAAATTGTGTTTCAAAATTTGACCTGAGGTGTTTGCTTCTTAGTTAGAAGAAGCAAACACTTAGCTAGAAGAATTAACTCTTACTTGAGTTCAATTCAATACAAATTTTTTGTTTACATCATCACAAGAGTATAGCAGGATCCATTTAACTTGTCATAGAACATATGATCGACGAGCATATGATCACAATACTTGACCTACAAAATGCTTAATCTCGCAGATTATTGAAAAGGTCTTTTAAAAAGTTATTCTTTGAAAGGTCTTCTTTAAAAAGGTCTTTTGAAGACTTTAAAGGTCTTTAAGACTTTCAAGCCTTTTGATTATTGTGTCAAAATCACTGTTTAATTATTACTGGATCAGCTGATTTATGACAAGTTAATTGGATCCTGCTATAGCAATAAATAGAGAAATTTCATGCATCCATAATATTTGATAAACACTAATAATCAGCAGTTATTATAAATCTAATTTTTGACAAAAATAATAATGTCTTCCACCGTGATATATTCTAACATTGCATAATTGATAGATAGATGGATAGATAGATAGAAACTTTATTTGCCATAAAAAAATAAATATACAATTTGAGAGAAAAAAATCACACAATGTTTACAAAGAAAAATGCGCATAAATAAGTATTCATAAATACTACTGGTGTATAATTGATAATACTTGATGTATACTACTAGTTTAATAGACTATAAAATTATAGGATTGTACATAGAATTCATAGATATAAAAATTTATTACTGAACTTACTGACTGAATTACTTAACTCTATTACTGAATTATTACTGACTTATTTATGTCATTTTATATGATAATGACGATTAACGATGATTGTGATAAGAATAGGTTAATGACGATGGACGTAGTATCTTTAGAGAAGCACAAGTATCTCACACAATATTATCTAATAGATTTATCCAAATGTTAGGCTAGGCGTACACCGGTTAGTCAAGACAAGACAAGACGAGATTAGTCACGTTTAGTCTAAGTACTTCTGACTTCACATAGTTGCTTATGAAGCAACACACAGCGATTAGTCATTGCATCGGTGTGTGCTGCTTCATAAGCAGCTATGTGAATTTCTGTGACTAAACGTGACTAATCTCGTCTTGTCTATTCTTGACTAACCGGTGTACGCCTAGCCTTAACATACGTTATGGTACAATAATATTCCAAAGCTGATTTTCCAAAACTACAAAATTCAATGATTTCAATTTTCAAAATACTGTACTGCCGCTTGTTAATCATTTACCGAAGTGCGACAATTATTATTGGTATTGAATAAACAGAGCTGGAAAACCGAAAGTGAGAATGGTTGAGAAGGGAGGGGGGCGGGAAGACGAGCGAGGTAATGACGACGGAAAAAGTGCAAAAGGACAACGAAAGTCAGAAGGTCAAGGTGAAAACGAATTGACAGCGGATGGAGAGGAAGGAGGACAGAGAGTGAAGAAAAAAGGAAAGCAGAAGGAGAACGTGATTGCATTGCATCGCTTGGTTGCGCACTTGAAAAACAGGAAGGAAAGGAGAAGAAGATGACGAAAAATAAGTGGAAGAAGTTGGTGGAGAAGGAGGAGGAGGAAAAGGAGGAGAAGAAGAAGAAGAAGAAAAAAGAAAAAGAAGAAGAAGAAGGTGGAGGAGAAGACCACGAAGAAAAAGAGAGAGAAGACCAACTCGGTACTGTATTGTGGTACTCGCTACTAACCTATTACTATCCTCGAGTCTAGACCTAGACTATTATTTTGTTGTTGTTTACTACAAGAGTGTTTCTTAGTTCTTTTTTGTCCAATTCAATTGCTGGTATGATTCCAGCATTCTCAGGTGAACAGAAATAAACACTGCTCCAGTCAAATTGAAGTTTTGACGATTCTTCACACCTGATATTTCAGCCTCGTAACCTATCAACCAACATACTCATATGCCACTAAAACGTTTACACTATTATCAACGTGTAAACGCGGCTTAGTGGTGTTTTCCACCGAATGAAGAAAATGCAGCGTTTCAAAATATTCATTCTATCTTATTAATTTTCAAAAATGTTAGAAGTAGGTTTCAATATATAGTACTGCTTCAAACAGTACGGTACTCCTTCAATAAATATAACGTGGGTTGAATGTCATATACGTAACGCAGCCTCAAATTCTTAATTTTACAAGCTTTTTATTAGACAAATTATTGACTCTTTCAAATAGCTTCTTCAATTTCGGATAACACGCCTCAAGATGGCAATCACTTTCTTCCTGGTGTCATCAAACGATAAACTCACAGTAATTACTGAATTTTCCCCGTGTTTTCAAGGAGAACTAGCCTCGTGAGATTGTCAGTAATTGAAAGAATTTCACTGACGAAAACGAAAGGAAGACAATTATGGTGTAATGATGGTGCAGTAATCGGTTGTTACTCGACTACTTTCTACTTGACACCTTCTTCCGTGATAGAAAGAGAGGAGAAAGAGAGGGAGTAAGACGGGAAGAAAGTGAGAGAGAAAGGTCTACAGTAATTCTTCAACCTTGAACGAATCTTTTCATTATCACGCCACTGGTTCTTATCTAATTCATCTAGATTCTGGATTAAACTATAGATATAAACTGTAGATTGATATGCTAACGGCTAAATTGCACGAAAGCCGATTAAATTTAACCGGCGTAAAACGATCTTATCAAACGAAAACAATCTACTGAATTCCCTATTGAGCTCTGTCGAATGACATAATTTCACGCCAGTTACTTTTAATTTAGCTTTGGAGCAATCAGTACAGTTTCGATTGACATACATCTTAGAGATACATATAGCTCTTATACATACATACTTAGACATCTAGAGACATACAAAAAGACTGTGATTGGAAATTAGAGACATTATAGACAAAATAGACATTCTATTAGGGACCTCATATACAAAATAAATGACATTCTATTGAGGATCTTATAGACAAATGAAGACACTCTATTGTGGACCTTATAGACAAAATGAAGACACTCTATTGTGGACCTTATAGACAGAATAAAAACATTCTATTGGGGATCTTATAGACAAAATAAAGACATTCTATTGGGAGCCTTATAGACAGAATGAAGAAACTCGACTGTGGACCTTACCTTTTAGACAAAATAAAGACATTCTATTGGGGACCTTATAGACAAAATAGAGACATTGTGATATGGCCAATATCAATAGGTGTTCCGAGAAGAGAAATTTATCTGTCATTTGGGATCACCTCTATAATTATTAAACTATCTCATAAACAAGAATTTTCAGTGAACTAGGAAGACAATCTTAGTGAGAAAATTCAATTTTATTAATTTTAATTGTATTATATTCAATAAATTGAATTTCTCTACACATGACAATTTTTGGTGATCAAATATGACCTTTTGGCTTGTGTTTCAAAAACAGTAATTCATCTACAATTTTAACATTATATTTACTACATCGAATATGAAGAGAGTTACAACTGCCTGTGTAGTAGTGAAGATGATGTTGTAGTAGTTATCCATACTGAATAAGAAGACTTGATGTTGTCAAAACCACATATTTAATATAACAACTTAATTTAATGAAACAACGAGATACTGTAGTTTCGGTTTCAATCACCATTATCAATCTCTTGTAAACTAAAACTAAAGTTAAAGTACAGTATAGCTGTAGCAGAATTTATACTCGTGACCGAGCGCTGTGATTGGCAGTTGAATGGCCTATCAAGGTGACCGACTGCCATTGGCCTAGATAAGCTCCTCCCACAATGGGCGTTTTCTACAAAAATCACTGCAATGGCGGTTCAAACAACTAACAAAGTAAAGAAAGGTATTTACAAAAACAAATGAAATAAATAGGAATCTATATCTCAAGTTGTTTTATATTCTTATTAGGTTTCATAAAAAAATGTAAAAACTAGAGCTTAAAATAGTACACAAATTACTAATTCACTACTCCTATATTCACTATTGTCACTATTGTTCCACAGAAGTGTTACTGAAATTCACTAATATATATGACGTCTATAACTGTAACCTACGTTGAATGACAATAAAATTCTATTAATTTATTATTTATTTATTTATAGGCTGTGAAATATTGGCAACGCTATAGAAAACCATAATCGACTGGCATTGGCAAAATGTAAACACTAATTTTTCAAAATAAAAATACCTCACTGTTTATGTTTTGTATAATTTATTCATCAGCAATTTATTCACTCGGCTCCCTCTTTCAGCTATTTTTTGTCAGGCGGAATCCATTTCATCATAATTTTCTACACTCCTCCTCAGGTAGGCTACACAAAAACATCTCGAGAAAAATAATAATCCTCACCAGTGGATGTTACAAAATAGCAAAAAATTCATTCCGAAACAGTTAAGCGCGACTTTCATTATGGAAATCGAGAGTTATTCAATTGGAAGGCTCGGCGTGGTTATTCAAGGCAACGAGACTACGAATCCACCAATAACACGTTTTGGAAACCATCCAAAAACGTATCTGATAGCGCTGACGCATGCGCAAACGAAAGTTAACTAAGTTATGTCAGTTGAAAAGGTAGATCCGCTAACAAGAGAACAAAGACAATTTTTCGGGACGACAGGTTAGCTTTTTCATGTTTATTTCTTGATTTTTTTCTGTAAGCTTACGAACCGCTTTGTCTATTCATGCATAGATTTATATAGATCCAAGTTTATATTCCATGCTTGATTGGCCTGTTGAGTGTGTGTCCGCCTTTTCCTGTATTACAGGACTTCTGAATTTCTATGTAACAGGTCTCTGTTTACGTTTTCTTCCTGAAAACAGCCTTTTTTTTCGAAAAAAATCCTATTATGCAAATCGGGTCTGATCGTTTGATGGAGTTATACTCAAGTTATACTGGTGTTCCTTTGTTCCTGAAGTGTCTTTTTTACGTTGTTCAATTTTTGAACTGTCTTTACTGTTTAAAACAAAAAGTTTACTAAATATCAATAAAATACATCAGCAACAGAGTTTGATGCTTGATAGTCGTTAGCAACAAAATTTAATGCTTAACAGTTATTAGCAACAGAACTTAATGCTTAACAGCCGTTAATTTATCCTTCATCCTTCAAGGATGAATTTAACAGTCGTTAAATTCATCCTTCATCATCAGCCTTCCTACGCTGGCCACGCACAAGCATAGAGCTCATGTGGGCATCACCCACGAAAATAATTGGAACAGGAAAATATCTGTAGCACATCAAAAGTTTAATCTTACTTGGTATACTTTTAAAAATCTGGTTAATTAGAATACAAACTACCAAAAAAAAGGAAACCAATCGTAAGTTCGGAAAGGAAAATTCATCACTGATTGAAAGAATAGATGTCGAGTATGTTGAGAGGTCATTCTTCTTCATTAAAGTCGACAGTTCGGTCGGAACGAATTTCAAGAGAGATAAAAGTAAAGGACAAAGAGTGGGGAATAAGGATACGGATAGAAAAAGACAGGAACACAACCGAGTATGAGGATAGAAAAGGAAAAAACAGGACCAAGAGGCTATGGGGATCGAGTTCTAATATATCCCTTTCTCACTTTACCACACTACCCGCATGATGGTATCGTGTTACGCTTAAAAATTATACAATCAGGAGTAGGAACCGAAAGTTGTGGGGCTGAAAATCTTTCTTCTGGTAGGTTTCGAAAGTAGGATTCCCTTCAAGTTATCGAAAAACTGGATTCGAATGCCAAAACGAACTAAAGGGTTTTAAACAGTGGCGTATTCTCAAAACTGGTTTTAAAAAATAAATATTTTTGCAGATATATAATTATATTAAAAAGGTATAAAGTTCTGAAAAAACAGTAGTGGCGATAAGTTCTAGAATCAAATTAAGTGCCGAGGCCAAGTAAGTAAGGCTAGCTCGCATGCCCAAAGCTAGTTCAGAGGCTCATATCGACAATGTTATTTAGTTATTCTCTCCGGTGGATAAATGAGGTGTGAGGTGGGAGTCAATTTGTTTCTCATTGCAGTGAACAGTCACTGAGAACTTTTTAAGAATTTTCCATAATATTCTAAAGTTGATTATTTCTTGATCCATTACGAACTGCAATGTATAGACTACAGTATACATTTATATACAATATATACATAAGTATACTATTGGTTCCACTTAACTACCAACATGCAGACATAATATTCTTAATTTTTGACTTGACGAGACAAGTTGAGGACAGACCTATCTCACCGTGCTTTTCTGTTGGATGTTAATGGAATAAAAACTTTTATCATGAAAATCTCAGAATGCGGGTAGTTTCAATTACATTTTTTCGAAATTATTGATATGTAATTGGATACAATTCAAGGAAAATGTTGGAGAAGATTCCTTAACGTCGTGAGAATGAGTACTCCTATGCCTTAATGAGCACTCCTATGGTTTAATGAGTACTCCCACAGAGAACAGGCTTATAGTAAGAGTATTAGTAAAAAGGAACAGACCTTAGTTTTGAATTGTTTGTTTTTTAAGATTGGTTTCTACTTGTTCGCAGATTTGACGTCCAGTGGGATCGGATTTCCCTCAGACCTTAGTAAAACCCTAGAACAGTTTATTAGTAAGAGGAACAGAATAGAGAGTATTTAGTGGCGAAGCATGGTATACTTATTTGGTCATCGCCGGGTATATTTCCTATAGAAAATATACCCGGCGATGACCAAATAAGTATTCCACGCTTCGCCACGAACTGAGTATTGCTTCTCTATGGTATTCTTATGGTTTAATGAGCACTCCAATGAACTTCGCTGGTTTAACAATGGATTAATGAGATTAATGATGGTTTCGATCATGAAATTGAATATATTACATAGCCTACTATGTTTACAAAGCCAAATGTTTATAATATATTTCTGTTCTATAATACATATTTATATTCCTTTAAAATTTTTATTCAAATCTTTTATTTAATACATTAATTCATACAGATTCACAACAAATAGAGGCTTACAGCTGGAGCCAAAACAAACCTCATTGAAATTACAATAACGAGAAATTCTAAACTAGGTAAAAATAAATTGAAAAAAGAGAAAGAATGTAATAAATAGATTCCATTCCATTATTGAAAAAGACAAGAAGCAACATACGCAACAGAATAATAAAGAGTACATTAGAACTAGATGAGAAAAAAAATGTAATGAAAATAAAACAGAAATTATGGTCTGCAAAACTGTGTAAATATTTAAAGTTAAAGAGCTTTATAACATTTATTATTGAAATTGCTCAAATTATCAGAGAAAGAATCAAGAATCGGATTTAATCTATTGTACAGTCTTACCGTTATATGAATAAAGCGATGCGCATGATGAACAGTGTTCTATCTAAAGCAAAATTTGAAGTCTTGATAAACAAAATTGGTTTGTGAGAGCTAAGAGACTCATTATTATTGTATCTCGTCTCTATACTGGTGAGAGACTCTATAGGATACTCTAAACTCATTACTATCCTTTAGCAGTGAGTGCTATAATATTATAACTGAGGAGCTTCTATGAAAAGTATATTTCTATTGATGAAGTAATATATTTCTATTGATTAAATTGATATGACTTTACTTTTCAAAGTATGAACCTAAAGCAACCTCTAACCTGCAACGTGATGTATGTCTCCATATCTGCAATAAACTTTGGAATGAACTTGAATTTCTAACCAAATATAAAATAAGTTAATAGTTAACTGATAACCAAAAACTTTCCTAAAAATGAAAATACACTTCTCTCTGAAAAAATCGTAGAAACTGTAAAATCGTATCAATTATTGATAGAGAATAATGATAAAAACTGGGTCAAACTATTGGTTTTATTGTCGAAAATATCAATACAGGAAGAAGCATAAGAATATATTTTTGTAACAATATTCAAATGTTTCCAATGACAATAACAAAACAATATTGTTTGTTTTTCTGATTTAGCCGCGTCTAATAATAATAAATTATTGAATAATGTGTTGATAAGATAGTAGAAAAATATTGGGAGTGAACTCAACTCAATTGATGAGCTGTTATAGTAAATAATGGATGGTATTTCATAGTGTGACAACTAATTATTAGAAAAATATCGTTCTTATCACTTCTCAACTAATCAACTTACTAACAAGTATTTTTCTTTAATAATTCTGCCATTAAACTTTTACTTCCACCTAAAATGATGTTTCAAGTTCACACAAACTTCTGCTATCTGTAGTAGGCTATTCCAATGAACTTGTCAAATGAAGACTTTCAAAATCAATATTTGACTCCCATTATTTATTTACATAATCATTTTATTTACTTTATTCCATTTATATCATGAGGCAATACGTGAAGTTCATCACATTTCTTGAACTAGAAGCGTGCTGCTTGCTTTATTAAGATTGAGCTGTGTGTACACGATCAATTTTTTCAGAAAATTCAACCCGATAAAAGCGTCATTTCCTAGAATGAAACAGCTTATTGGGACCCTTACAAACCAGACAATTATACCATAGGTGTGGTGACAAACTTGTTGCATCTGAGTAGATAGATACACAAGTGGGCCGTTGCAGTAGCAGAGCGAGTTTTGTAGCTTGAGCCAGAGTAGTAAGATGAGATCTCCTCTAGAGTTCTGTTCGCCTGGTAGAAATTTCAACCGTTTGGTGCAAAAAGGAGCTAAGTCCAAATTCAGTCAGCCAGCCAGCCGTAACAGCCGTCAACAACAGTCGTCTCATATGCATGCTCTCATATGCTTGCTTATCAGAGGGCTGTCATTGCTGGAAAAAAGTGGTTCCACCTATCTTTATGTTCAATACTGTTCTTGAGAAAAAAATTTCAATCCCCACTTTATTGCCAACTTAATTTTTTTGGTACTACATACTGTATTAGAAAAAAATATTTCATCCCCACTTTATTACCAACCTAACAAAATTAGACGGAACACTAATCCTGCTAGCAGCCCTAGCTTTTGCTACCTCCAGATGGATAATATTTAGCTCAGTGCCACAAACAACCAACAACTAGTCTCATATGCTTATTTATAATTGTATAAATTACGGGTATGAAATTTAAACGATTTTGTGAGAGATCAAGTAGGCCAATGAAAAATTGTCTTCCGGAAGACTCAACTAGTGAAGTATTTCATTGAGTTGCTATTTCCTGAATACTGTGTAGATTCACTCTTCACTCTCATTCTTGCTGGACTCATCTCTGAATGAGTAATGATTTAAGAGACTAATATTGAAACACTTGGAAATTAATTACAGTAATGCAATATTATAGGCGTGAAATTCGAAGTTAATATCAGTTTTTCAATCTAAAAACCAGTCAGTCATGTTAGGTTGAAATTCAAATTTGCATCAACTCCAATCGGAGGAGTGTTATCATGTTATCATGTTCAAATCATGAACAACAGTTACAACTGTAACTGTTACATTTATACTGACTGCAATAACTATTTAGAAATAATTTTCTGGTTGAGCTTTTCGAATGATGTTATCCTAGTATTCTTATAAAAAATTTCTGTATAATTAAATGAATAATTAATTCTGATGCCCCAGAATTAGCAAAATGGATTCCAAAGTCTTAAATCTGGAATCCATCTTCAATCCACATGTTTCCCATTCAGTAATATAGCCTATTATTGCCAATAAAATTAAATAGGCAGGAAGTACCCTCATATTTAACTCAGTAATTATAATAAAAATGTCTTGTTTCATCCCAATGAAACACAATGAAACACAATGATCTCCTATCTATTCTATTTAATTCTTCTATCGTTGATGAATAAAATCGTTACAAACTAAACTATCAATTTGTTTTTGATTTGAAAGCGAATTCAGGAGACAGGAGGGGTGAAAAGAGGCCAGTGCTGTTGTTCTCTGATCTCTGTGGTCCAACGCAGTTTTAAACAAAGAATATTAATTTTTCTAAACTTCATCTCTCAATTTCTCACTATACAAACTTTAAATTAATCAATCATAAGTTTAATCTATTGATATATACTACCTATTAATATTCAATGTACGTGAAGTACTTAAACTTGAACTCAATCTACCTTTGTGAATTTAACACAAAGAAATTTGATAGTAAATGGTCCAAGTTATGTGAATGAAAAAAATTCAAAGCAACATCATTATCTCTATTCTCTTACTAAGGTTTGCGTATCATGGATTACCTAATTAATTCATGCCTAATAGAATTCATTTTAAATATTTTATATGTGTTGTGGCAACTCTCTATCAGGTAGTCATGCAAAATTGATATAGATTAGAAAGATTATGACGATAATCATTCTCTAATGTGAGATTACTTGGTTCTTTTGAAACAATCATCTCCAATATTACAAAATCTAACGACTTTATTTCTCAATTTTGAAGCTACAGTATAACCAAAGCGTTTTAAATCGTAGAGCATAATTTATTTATATGAAGCGAAACATTTTTTGGGTGAGCCGAGCCAACGTTATTACAATAGAACCAGTTTCTTCAGTAGCTAATCAAAATGGATAACCTGGAAAAAAATCATGTTGCCTCATCACATGGATCGAATGTAAATGTGTGTGTGTGTGTCCATTTCAGAATACTAACGAAGAGAAATAAGAGATGGACGAGTAGATAGATTAGTAGAAGAGACGAAGTAAACAGAAGGAAGAGAAGAAGAGAAAGACAAAGAAGAAAAAGATTCCCTATCTCGCTTTCGCTAGCTTTTCTTGTGACGAAAAAAACAAGAATCAGGAGAACTGGGGAGAAAAAGAAGAATCAAAAAGATTGAAATAGATAAGAAGAAGGAAAATTAGAGGGATAAGAAGAAGAAGGAGAATGAGAAGGAGCAGGAAGGGAAGAAGAGGCTAAGAAAAGAGAAAGAGGAGAAAAAGAAAAGGAGGAGAAGGAGTAGGTGGAAGAGGATGAGGCGGTGGAGGAAAAGAAAGGAGGCCGAGAAGAAAAAAATGAAAAAGTAGGAAGGGAGGAGAAGAGAAGAAAAATAGGAGAAGGAAGAGATGACATGAAGGAGGAGGAGGAGGAAGAGAAGGAGAATGAGAAGGAAGAGGAAGAGGAGGATGAGGAGAAGGAGAAGGAAGAGGAAGAGGAAGAGGAGGAGGAGGAGGAGGAGGAGGAGGAGGAAGGGAAGAAGGAGGAAGAAGAAGAAGAAGAAGAAGAAGAAGAAGAAGAAGAAGAAGAAGAAGAAGAAGAAGAAGAAGAACTGTGATTCTATTTTTGGAGATTGGTGTGTAACTCAGAAGATTAGTGAGTAGTAACCCTTCTACGATCGATTGTAATAAAAAAAGATGTGTAAATCTCTATAGGCAACCTCACAAAGGATAAACTACTATACAGGTAGAAGAAGATCGAAAATCAGCTGCCCTTCAAGTTTTTTGTGGGCCCTTTTAAAGAACTGTTGCGCCCTAAAAATAGTATCCGACCCTTCAAGGTCCATTGCCCATAATGGTGTGTAGCCCTCCAATATTTTTTGTGTATTTTTTTGATGGGGAGAGGGATGCTTCAAGAAGTGGAAGAGATTGAGTGTTGCATGGACATATTATAGTTCTATATACCTATAGAGTACATAATATAGTTCTATGGTTGTATAGTAGCCTGGAAGGCATCGTAGGGTTTGATTTGATGGTGCTCCCTCTAGTCAAAAATTTCGAAACCATGGTTTGGTAATTTAAACCTCCCTCGTACATTTTTTTCAAAAGTCCCTAGCTCATTTATTCAGCAGGTTTTTTCTCCTTCCTCTATCTTACACACAGTCTTTCTCTTTCTTGCTTCATCTTTTTATTTTCTTTCTCTTGATTTACCTCCTCCAACTTTTCCCTTTGTCTCACTTGTTTCATGAATAATGGTGGAGAGTTGCTAAATTTGTTTTTCACTTTATGAACTCTCTTTCTTATATTTTTCTTTTTCCGTCATACTACTGCACGTTGTTTTTCTGTTATTCTTTTGTATCTATATTCATCATTTTTCTTCTCTACTCTTGTTTCTTCCTTTCCCTCTCTCGCTCATCAATCGTTTTCCTTCTCCTATTTTCTTCTTTCTTATTCTGTTTTTCTTTAACTGTTTCTCTTTCTCTCTCTCTTTCTCTCTCTCTCTCTCGCACGGCCAAGTGTTAATGGAAAGGAAGTCCTCCAACATCCTTTTCCAAGAATGGACATTCATACTAATTTTCACTGATTTTGAATCAACTTGACTTACATCATAGTGACGATTGTTTCGTACTAGTTTGCACTTCTTCTAACTGAGGAACGGTTTACTCCTATTTATTTTCCATCTTTTTCTATTTTATTTAATATATTTAGTCTCTGAGACGTCTCTCCTCGCTATATTCAGTACTTCACAGGTTACAGTATAGTATACGGACCTTTTACACCGTCATGCGTGATTTTTGTCTTCTCATGTCGAGGGCAGAGAAGATGATAAGAAAAATTATAAAAACGTCAGCAGCAACATCATCATCATCATCATCTATCCTTAGGGGAAAACCGTCACCCTCATTATATTTTGATGGAAAAAAACCTCTAGAAGTAGGTGGAGTAGACTACCACCCTTATCTATTTATCTTCTCTATTTCAAAATAGGGGAAGGCTACCCCATCTCGCAGCGCACACCTGTGGTACACTAATTCACCTGCAGTAAATCTCATAAAAGGGAGTAACGCAAAAAGATTTGTCTTGAACTAGAGACAAGGTTTGATAAGAATAAGAGAAACAAAAAACTTGATGTATATTAAATAAGATAACATTACTTTATGAATGAATCACTTTATTTAGTTTGAAATAATAATTATTACTTATTACAATTTGTTGCTTACATACTAAAAGATCTCACTATTCATGTAGATTTTGTAGATAATAAAATTTCTGCATTAACTACGATGGTTTCTTGTATAAGTAATTATTCTATGAATTTTACACGTATGAACTTAATTTTTTTCAGCGATGTTAATACTGTATGTAATGTGATTGCGTTTCATTCACAATAAACGGCGAAGATTGAGCATATGTAGTCAACAACAGCCTTGTTCAATGCAAGGATGCAAACGCAAAAATGTTTGTTTTTACAGCTATCTGTGTGAACGCTTGCACTTGATTCAGTACTATCTGGGTATAATAGCTGATTCAATTTATGTTATTGTTAGAGAGAACTTGCAATGCAACCAGTTTCCTTCGTGAGTGAACCCCAATTTATTGAAATAAGTCCAAAAATTTAAAGAAAATCAGAGAACCTTTGATAAAAATACTATTAAACAATTTTAAAAAACCCTATAATACCTGAGTCCACAAAGTATCACAGTGCCTCGAATAACAATTCACTATTTTCATTTTTCATTAATACAATTTGATTTATTATTTTATTTATTTATCACATGCCATTGTCATGTAAATGGCCATAGGATGACCACAGGTAAAGGTATGTTAACAAGTATTATTCTACATCCAATTCAAGTTAAAACTTTGTTTCATAAAAGACCCAGTTCTATTCTAATTCTATGGCCACTAGATATTTATAGATTGCAATCCATGTTTATTTACAATTGAGCACATCTCTGAAAAGCATGATAATCCAATCCAATTAAAATGGGCAATCCACTTAAATCACAAGTTTTAAAATTACCACTGTGCTATGACCTATCTAATTCCAAACAACAATCGCGGCTAAGGACCAAAGTTAACCTATTTTCAGAACGTGAAATTACGTTCAATTACAGCATTCGTAATTACTTTAAAACAGCAATTACCGACGTAAAACCGGAGCTCGGGCCGGAAGGTGAAATTCCAGTAATTATCTCACGTGTAAATATAGTTTTGTTTTCAAAATGCAGCCGGAAGTTTCAAATATACGCGCGGTTAACCATTGTAACTGCAATAACAGCTTAGAGAGAGGAATAACTATGATACAGAGAAAAATTGGGTTGCATCTGGATTTGAACAGAAAATACTATAGAAAAATCTATCCTTATGAGAAGAGCTAGAGTTTAGAGCAGATCTACAAAATGTTGATATTGATTAGTACATCATTTATGTGCTATAAATAATCTTACTTGTAATTCTATGTTCTGAGGCTTCTTTCATTGATGATATTGTAGTCCAAAAAACTAATTCAACAATTTTGAACTTTGAATTCTTATACTGTATGCATTTTCCATGTAATTCTATTGAAGGCACATGAGTTTTTTATGAGAAAAATTTAAATTTTTCTTCAAGAAATGATAATATAACTTCACCTCCTCCTCCTCCTCCTCTCCTCCTCCTCCTCCTCCTCCTCCCTCCTCCTCCTCCTCCTCCTCCTCCTCCTCCTCCTCCTGCCCGTCCTCTCTCATCTCCTCCTTCTTCTCCCTTTCCTCATTTTTCTTCTCCTCTTCCTCCTTCTAATCTTTCCCTACCTTCTACTCAATCATCTTTTCCCCTTCACTTCTTCCTCATCTTCTTCTTTTCCTCCTTCTCCTCGTTTTCCTTCTCTTCCGTTTTTTCTTCTCCTACTTATCTTTATGCTTCTTCTTGTTCTTCTTCTGCTTCTTTTTCTTCTTCTTGTCGTACTCCTCCTTCGCCTCCTATTCCTCCTCCTCCTTCTTCTCTGCCTCCTCCTCGTCCTCCTCCTCCTCCTCCTCCTCCTCTCCTCCTCCTCCTCCTCCTCTCCCATCCATGCTCCTCTTCCTCCTTTTTTTTCTCATCCTCCTCATCCCCATCCATTCTTCTTCTTCTTCTTCTTCACACAAGAATAACAAGAGAAGCGAGATAGAGAATGGGCCGGGAGTGAGCGAGAGCGCAATACCGGTTACCAAGGCCAACTGAACATATAAAACTCTCAGCATGATACCAACACGCTGTGCTAGTCTAGTATATATAATAGCGCTTGCTGGAAGACATGCTTCTTCACTTTTGTTTTTAATAGAATTTATTACGTAAAAATAAGATGAAACCAACACGATCGATGATATTATACCATTGATAGAGGAGCCGAAAAAGTTATTTAAAATCCCCGCTTCCTCACCCCTTCACACAAACGCACACTCACTAGTTCTTCCTTACATAATCCTTCTCTTTTCATTTCTCTCTTCAACCTTCAACTCTCAATTTTCTTTCACTTTCACTCACTCAAATACACTTTCTCACACAGTACTACTAATTCAATCGTATTACGTTCACATGCACGTTATTTGTTCTTCTTTACTTTCTTTGTTTCGGCTCTCTGTTGTTTGATTCATTCTGCTCTTTCAGTCTTGTTTATTTCTTGACACTGGACCAAATTTTTTCTATCATTTCCTCATCTTCTATATAAAATTTCTAGAACTTAATGTTGATGTGGAATCATTCCATAATTAACAAATTTGTGTTCAATAAAGTGGAAGTGACAATCTCAAATAGATTTGTTGATGCCTCATCTTCTATCAGTATCCATAGGCGTCACGCCGGCGGGGCACAGGGGGGCACGTGCCCCCCCCCCAACATCTTGTAAAAAAATACTCAGATCTGCTAAATAGAATAAATATCTGGTGATATTGTTCCCATTTAGGCATACACAATGTGATTTCTAAGCGTTCAAAATCGCAAACAAACAACAAGGACACATTCTAATAATTAAATTATTATTTGTTTTTTCTACTCTTCTGGAACATACCATTTTGAGATAATATATTTGTTATGTATTACACTTGTATATCATTGATTCATCTGTATTAATACATCATTATGTAATAAATTACACAAATTATTTATTTATTGATTTGTTATTTATTATGAATAAACTCACTCAATGTGAGTTAATTTATAATTACTCACATTTTATTTAAGATAATTCACTTCGATGTAAATCATAAACATTCAGTTAGTCATGAATAAAGTAGCCTGCATTAAAATAAATTGAAAAGAATTAATAATAGACATAATTACTACATCTGTTTTTTGCAATTCAATGCAACGACAGAAATATGCAACAATTCAACAGAACACTCAAACAAGCTTTGTTACAAGTACTAATCAACCTGTACAACTATAAAACTTGTTCGACTTAGGTCATAAAACAGTTTTAAGTTTCTAACTACTTTACGGCAAAGTTGACAACACAGTACCGCTTTGACTGGTTACAATTATTATTGTTTTTCTGATAAGTCCTTGACTACAACGAGCTTATCAGTGCTTTATCCATGACCATAGACACGGCTTACTGTTCTTTGCTTATGGTGTAGAAATAAGCATTTCTAAGTTTGCTTTAATACCTGGTTGGGACTTATCTAATCTTCGGTTAACGTAATTGGTTGAACGATAGTTTGGTTCCGACACATTTACTCCTAGACTGAGATTAGGACATAAGTGACCCTCTCCTTTATCTATAATTTGTTGCTCTACTGTGCAACAGCTTGCCCAGTGCTCTATAATCTATAGAGCTGTGAATGTTTTGAAAAATTTTAAAATTGAGTAAAAAACAATGTGCACTCACTACTAATGAAATAGAATAATAAACATAAAGGAAAGAATAAATACCACATAGAGAACTAACTGCATGTCAGTATTTTGGGAAAATTATAAAAAAGGTCATTTTACAAAATAGATGACCCAAATAAATTTGAATTTTACGTCAATTGGAAATATTAAGTTATACCGAACGTGGTTTGTCCCATAAATCTTAGCACAAGAAATGTTTTTTTAAATCTGAATTTGGATTTTTTCTTATTTGTAGAACACTGGTTAACAACAGTGAAGTACTAAGTTGAAAACTATTGGGGAACAATATAGTAGTAAACACTACCTGTGATTGATGTTTTGAAGTGCTATTAAACTAATAAAATAAATATTAAAAACTATATTATCTTATAAAACTAAATAATCGAAGATACTATAGCAGGTAACTTGTAAAACTGTAAACTTGAAAATATGAGTAAACTCACCAAAAATTTATAGAATCTTATAAATTTGTACCGTAATAATTATCCGGAATAATTAGTTCAGTGAGGCCTAGATTCAATCAAATGCATTGAATAATGATGTTTGATATCATGGAAATAATATTTTCTCAAACATGGTGGGTTACTATTGATTGATTTGATTTCGGCTACAAAAGTGAGTCAATTTCATTGTAAATGAATCTTGAATCGTGATTAGAATATTATATTATCTCCACGCAAAACGGAAGTCTTTTTCTCAATCAATAATAATTGGCCTCGTACATTTCATTTGCTCAATGAGATCTCTCACATGAAGTATCACTTTACGGATGTAGACACGTGATGTATAGGAACAGAATATAGATATAGAAGCCTTAAAAAAAACCTCAGAATGACCTTCTTGCTTGAGAGCAGAATCGTGACAGTAAATGACCACTGTTTGTGACGTCACTATGCAATGGACAAAACTCACCACAGGTAATATAAATATTTATATTGCCTACCTGTAACCCAAGACAATGCCAAGATAAAGTATATTGTATTTGTTAAAACATAGATATATAAATCCTATAACTAGAACTACATTTATAATATCATGTACATTGTAGCATCAGATATGATATATCACTCTGACTGGTCCGATGAGCAGAATCCTGTATGATAACATAGAACTTACGGTATAATTTTGTGAACATTTTATAATATACAATTATTTTTGTAGACTGAATACTGAAGTGAAAATATATTGATTTATTATTACTATTGAAAACAAAATCCTGTAAACAAAGTAATTACTATTGTCTATTGAAAACGAAAGTTGAAAGTAGTATGTGATATGAATGCATGAGTCACAATAAATAATTGTGTATCCGGCATAATAGTGTAAACAAAGACCTAGGTCTTTTTTATAAAGCTTTTAATTTAACGGCCAAATGCATGAAAATCCAAGGAAGTATAAGCACCGTAAAATAACGTCCAGAAATGGATGAAAGTCAATCTTCGATTACTCATGAGAATTAACATTTTTTATTGGAGATAAAGCTCAAAATGCCTGTTTCCGCTGAATGTCATTCATTCATGAGAATCAAAATCGCTTTCCGGTGGTTCGGAACCCACTTAAAGCTGTAGATCTACTCATCTCTCATCATCATCCTTGCAACTGGGACATGGACCTCCGAGTTTCATGAAAGAGAGAGGCCCTATAGACGTTTTGGACGTTGTATCTGTGTTTTCACCATATCAGTTAATTTTGTACTTTCTTGAATAAATAAATAGACTCAATAAGCGCGCTTGACTTGTCATAGCCTCATATTATTTATCTGCTTGAACATCTTCAAATTAATTTTGAAAAAGGAATCTGAACAAAATTAATGCTAAGTATCAGCTTGAGAAAAACAAATAATTTTACTTGAAATAGAGTGGGTTAATAAACAAGATCACGCGATTTTGTAACCAACATAAGGAAAGTGAAATTAGAATAGAAAGTGAATTTCACATCCCTCGCAACTCAATGTTAGCTCATACATTCTTCTTCTTCTTCTTCTTCTTCTTCTTCTTGTTCTTGTTCTTGTTCCTCTTCTTCTTCTTGTTCTTGTTCTTCTTCTTCTTCTTCTTCTTCTTCTTCTTCTTCTTCTTCTTCTTCTTCTTCCTTCTTCTTCTTCTCTTCTTCTTCTTCTTCTTCTTCTTCTTCTTCTTCTTCCTTCTTCTTCTTCTTCTTCTTCTTCTTCTTCTTCTTCTTCTTCTTCTTCTCCTTCTTCCTCTTCCTCTTCCTCTTCCTCTTCCTCCTCTTCTTGTTCTTGTTCTTCTTCTTCCTCCTCTTCCTCTTCCTCCTCTTCCTTCTCTCCTCCTTCTTCTTCTTCTTCTTCTTCTTCTTCCTCCTCCTCTTCTTCTTCTTCTTCTTCTTCTTCTTCTTCTTCTTCTTCTTCTTCTTCTTCTACTTCTTCTTTTTCTTCTTCCTTTTCTTCTTCTTCTCCTTCTTTTTCTTCTACTTTACCAACCCAAGGGAGGGGTCCCTTTTAAAGTCATTTTATACTCACAACACCTTACAGTCTGTACGTAATAACTGAGTGTATAATACTCGTAGTATTGTTTACCGAAGTCATACTGAATACACACCAGGCTAAAAGAGTGCCACTCCTACAGTAAAGCTGGCAACAATGCACTAGTTAGCACTCTACTCATGCAGCCGAAATTTCTCTCAATTGCTTCAAAAGAGCCTCCATCTACCAGCAATTGACATGAAACTTCGACTCTTCTTCTTTTCAGTCAAAAACAGTTCTTGTCAGTAGTTAAAATGTGAAACTTCAAAAATAATATTGTAGATTTGACATTTTGTATCCTTTTTGTCATGGAGGTGAACAAACTTCCGGAAACGTTCTTGTAATCTGTGCCCTAGCTCTGTAAATATGACTTAAAACGTACTTCTTAAATGAATGTATTAACATTTTTTTGTAAATTTATTTATTGATTCATAAATGTGCTTATTTATATTCACTATATAAATAATTTAGAAGAAGACCTCCGATCCTTAGGAGTAAGAAGATGAAGACAGAGAGCACAGGATGGAGATAGCTGGAGAAGGCTTGTGGAGGAGGCCAAGGCTCTATAAGGGCCGTAGAGCCAATGAGTAAGTAAGTATATAAATAATTTATAGTGAATTTATATTCACAATAAAGGGAAGGTAGAACACGTTTTTGTCGAAATCTATTCATCTCTCAATTAATAAAAATAATAACAATAAATCATATACATCTTGGAAACAAAGAGCTCCAGTTAAACGCTCCAATAAAACTAGCTTGGAAACAAATTGCATCATCCAGTTTTCGTATTGGATTACTAATGGTGAAAAAAGTAGTAAATAAAAAACAAATAATCCACGTGAAGAACAAAAGATCTTTACATTTGCTATTGAAGTTTTGAAGCACGACTAGGCACTAATGGTAAAGACACTACAGTTTTAATAAATAGAAGCTGACACTCCTGCATTTCAATACCAGTTCCAGTTCGTTCTTTTGACTGTGTCAATATTTTATTTGGGGGGCTCCACCCTTCAATGTCCCCCTCCCCCTGGTTGCAGCACATGGTGAAGGTCTCAAGGTCACCTGTTATGAATTCCGGCAGCCATTTTTTTCTAAAACGCTCGCCCGACGCCTTCTAGATCACGACAAGTGTTCAAGCTTCCGCGTTTGATTCAATTCCCGCCAAATTTACTGGCATGAATAAATTATTGCTATAGTTTTCTTGTGTCATAGTGCTAGAACAATAAGAGATCAAGGGCGATAATAATATCAGATAAGGCATGAGCGCAATAACAAAGGAATAATGAGAAAGATTGAATACAATAATAAGAAATAATGAATACAAGAACAAAAATGTAAGAAATCAGAAATTTTTATTGACAAGATTACACAGTAGAAAAACTGTAATAAAATGAAATTTGTTATCAAATTTCATTAATTTCAAATATCTTTATGGAAAACCTGTGCGTGAAACAAAGCACTATGTTGGGAACAAGAATTGCATGAAAAGTAGTTGCCTTTCATCAAACTTCCCATTAGCAATCAACAACCACATGGTAATTTTTCGTACTTGAAAAAATATTACGAACTAAGAATAAGAAATGAAATAAAAGAAATTAAGAAGAAGAATTTGGGGAATAGTTGAATCAATGGAAAGTGGGAAGTACAAATTAGTAATGAGGTATTAATTGGAGGTATAATACTATTCATTTTAATTAATTTATAATTAATTCATACAAAAATCATCATAGAAGAAGTACTGATTAGAGGTATGGATACTACAATACACGGAAGGGATGGTAATCAAAGAAGTAAAAATAAAACATCTGAGTTTGCTTCTAGTAAAACATCAACAAATCAAAGTATCTTGTAACAGTATTATTAGAGTAACAGTATTAACAGTATAACACTATAACTATAACAGTATAACAGTAAAACAGTATTATTATATCTAGTAATACTGTACTGTATTATGTTTAATTCGCATCAAAACAATTACTGCAAGGTCGTTAAACCCATTGAAAAGTGTAAGTGGACTAAATTTGTGTTGTCAATAATCATTGTTGTAAACAAGTTCAGTTACTATTATAATCCTGTATTACAGTGTTGTAATTCCTATCACATGTTCAATACTTAAAATCTCTCAAATCTCTCGAACCTGTGATGTGTCCAGATAATCTTTCTATAATATTCATTGCAATCTGTAATCCGTACCCAAAGATAGGGTAGACTCTACAAGTCTACAAGAAAGTATCTAGAAAATTTTCTAAATTCAAGACTTGTAATGATTGTAAGGATTAGGATTAGGATCTATCGAACTGTTAAAGGAAAATCCACAGAATAGAGTGGTCGACAACTAAAAATATTATCCTTATCCAGAGAATTATCCAAATGTATCACTACTAGCTTGGAATCATTCTCAAATACATTGCAGATTTTCCAAACCTTTTAATCAGTTCGGAGAAGATAAAGATCGTATCATTTTATTAGTAGATGAACAGTTGTAGTACCGTTAGTGTTATTACGGTTAGTTTAGTACAGGAGGAATTCTATTGATTTAGTTGTAGAAAAACTGTAACTCAAGGCAGTATAGTAGCAGAATGAATTATTCCTACAGGAAGTTGTAATAATTAATCCTAATCCGTAATGAATCAACGCGAAATGGTTACAATAATTTAACTATTATTGAAATAACATTTCATTGAATAATTTCAGGACTTCTCCGCTGAATATCTTTTATGAGAGTCAAATTCGCTTCCCATTGGCTCAAAACCCACCTACAGTTGTAGGTCAATTCATTTCACTTCATCATCCTTTCTATTACCCAAGTCAAGAGTTTACGTGGTTACAATTCAACATGGGCATGACCCAAAAAACCTCGCTTCTCGGCGATTTAGAACCCTACTAAAGCTGTAGGTTCATTACTATTTTATTCCATTCCATTACTCCATTACTCCATTATTCCGTTTTTTTTACTCAATTCCATTACCTACGCACAAGCCAAGAGCTTATGTGGGTATCACTCTTCGCAAAAAATCCAATTCTATTAAAGCAGAAGATGTCTTCAGACAATATTTTTTGGAAAATAAACCAAAGTCGCGTGTTCATCCTTGATATCGTTAGCTGTGTAGTAAACAAAAATAATAGCCATTGAATAGCTATTTATAGATTAGGCTCCACGGTTACCGGCCGGGATAATGAGTAGAAAAAAATGAGAGTTATAATTATGTGTGAGAATAAAAAAAAAGAGTTCGTTAGTCGAATGCCTTCTTTGCTTGTTTTTTTTTCTGTGAATGTGAATTGGCACCAAGGAGTGAGAACGGAATAAGAAATGTAGAAGGAGAATAAAGGAGAGTAAAATTGAGAGTGAGTTCGTGATAAGGAGAACTGGAAGAGAAAAGGAGAGAACAGATGATTTCAAGGACACCTGATGAATAGGATTTAGTTAGATGTTTGTTTCTCCTCTATAGAGGAAAGTAACTTGATACAGAGCTTATTTCTGTTGCAAGTAGCTTTGATACGGGCGTTTTATGTTGCATGAAATCTTGATACAGAAATAGTTTTGTTGCCTGATCATACAATTAACTTACACTCCTTTTAGTTCTTTCACCTGACACGTGCTATTTTCCTGATTTATTTGTTACTTCATTACAGAATTATTTTACTGGGGGTGATACCCTCTTGGCTTGAGCTTATTGATTGACATAACAACATTGTTTTGATGATAAATTCTACCATTCATCAATTCATTCTACCATTACCATACCATTTATTTGAATTCAAGAATCAGGATCAAGTTCAATTTTTCAACAAGATCCGACGTAAACTGCTCCAATGCTCCAATTATTACAATTGTTCTTTTTATAATACTGAGAGAGTCATAGAAACTAGAACATGTATTGATCAATGCAGAACTTGTCGGAATTTTTTACATTATTATAAGTCTTTTGGCCTGTTGCACGAGAATGCAATTTAATTTAACCGCCGTAAAATGATGTCATCCAATGGAACTAATTCAACGAGAACAAATAAGTGAATCAGACGTCAATGTAAATATGTAATGACGTAATTTTACTGTGGTTAAATTCAATTTGATTTTCATACAATGAGTTTTGACTTTTTGAACCTAAAATCATTTCATTTTGCCAAACATGTAGGAAGGATATTAATTGTGATTACTGGTGTAATCTCGTCTAAACTGCCATCCAGAAGAATAAAATTATACTTGTTCCAGTAACTAGGACTAAATTCCCTTTATTCATTTATTAATTCTTTTTTTAAACGTTTATAATGTCATGATTAGTCTCTTTTGTTTGGGAATGAAGAGCTGATAAAAACTGAACTGAAGAGTTGTACAGAAAAAGGAATTGAGCCGAGATTCCTTGCATTGAATAGCAGCCCACGCAATTCGTGCGTATCCAATTTTCAAGGTCAGAACACTCTCGACCCGTCACAACACTGTTCCTGTTGGAACGTATCCAATCTTATACACAACAATTACTATAACTATTACAATTACAATTACAATTCTAATTACAATTAGTATTAATAATTACATCAACTATTTTGATGCGAACGTATTTCTTATTTGATACAAAACTCAGTTTGTTGCAACATGATTATTATACAGCACTATTTTATTAACATAAATAATACTGAATTAAGAGGTTTTCATTATGCTGAATTTGATACACAATTTTTCACACGTACAATCCTTGGAGAATGAATCTTCAATCTTTAACAATGACAATATTTCCATTGCTGCAGAACCTGACACACAACATGATAATATTATTATTGTTATTCTAAGCCAAAGGATTTAAATTGATACATAACGAAACGGCAATGAAAATCGATATAGTTATAGATTATTTCTTAGTAGATCAGTACGTGGAACTACAGGATTAATCATACCATTCGATGAAAACAATAATTTTATTGAGGATTAATGAGTAGATGCAAGTAATAAACAATAATAATATGATAGACTACGTGGTTTTAAATAAGTTACTTTTGTTCTTTCTCTTCTATTTCTAGAAAAGTAAATTAATATTATTGAATTATTATTAATTCATATTAATAATATAATTAAATATTATTTATTATACTATTTTTAAATAAATAATAAAAAAATATAAATCAATAAATACTCCAGCATTGTAAATACAGTATTCTATATTTCTATCCATATTAAATTCAGTTTGACTTTTTCACTTTGCTATGACATCTGGAATGGAAATGAATTATTGGTCAGACTCGTCCATTTCTCTTCAAGTTAATGGGTAGGTAATAATTATATCAAACGAGAAATAATACTGTCAATGGAATAGATAATTTTTATAAAAACCTAGCTGATTGACATTAATTGAAGATTATCATGAAAAAGCATTTTAGTTTCTAGTAAATTCACGTTTCATCATAATTATTGTTGTGAGAAGCAAAATTTTTACATGCTACTAGCAAACAAGCAGGGCATGCTAAGCCTTGTATATCATGTAAAGTCTTGAAGCCGCATGTAGGCCTAGATGAACAAATTTTTCACCAAATTCCATTCGATACAAAAACAATGTAAATTGAACAACAAATAAGTAAGAGGCCTATATCAACGGTCAAATTATATCCAATAAAATTGCTTCTAATTTGATAAAAAAATATCGTTTTTAATACGATATAATGATACAAAGGACTATAATAATAGTCCTTATATCCATATGATATAATGATATAAATGATACAAAGGACTTGGATGGACATAGGCATTGAAAGTAAAGAATCTACACACTAGACATCCATGTTATTGTTGCGTTATTATAACATGTCCAATGTCTAAAATACATGACTACATCCTTGTCTAGTGTGTAATCTCCTAATTTAATCTACTGTTCAATAGGAGGTTATTTTATTGAACCGAATTTTTTAGTGTACACACAGCTAGAAGACATGACAAGATTTCAATTCAATTTGAAATTTATTATTCACATGTAAACAACGCTACCAACAGAGTTAATTTTGTGTTTATTGCACTTATAAACTGATAACTTTTGCAAGTTTTGGGATATTTTATAATGAATTGGCTTTGAGTTTCTAGATAAACTCATGTTATAATTTTTGTAATAACATTGCTATGATATAATAGTTGATCGGTTTCGGTTTCTATAGTCGGTGGTGCCTGGCTGCCTGTCATCTGACACATGAGACCTCAAACAGGTTTCTCAAGAAAGGCAAAACATTGCACACACGTTTCCTGGATGCTGAACGTGATCTTTTTCTTCTTCTTCTTCTTCTTCTTCTTCTTCTTCTTCTTCTTCTTCTTCTTCTTCTTCTTCTTCTTCTTCTTCTTCTTCTTCTTCTTCTTCTTCTTCTTCTTCTTCTTCTTCTTCTTCTTCTTCTTCTTCTTCTTCTTCTTCTATCATCTTATTCTCCTCCTACTTCTCTTACTGTCCCTCCATTCGCTCCAACCCCACTTCATCTCCAATTCCATTTTCCCTCCTTCTATTCCTCCTCAACCTCGTTGCGTCTTCTTGTCATTGTTCCTCCTTCATATTCTCTATAAGTTCCTTGTTCTCTTTCCTCTTCTTCGTTCAATTAGTTGTTTCTCCTCTTGCTTCATTCATTCGCCTCTCATTCTTCCTAAAATTCAACTCCTTTTTCCTTATTATTACTTTTCTTCTTCTTCTCTTGGCTTGTTGTTGTTGTTCTATCAGCTTCATTATCATCTTCTTCTTTTTTTATCAGCTTTTCAATCTCGTCTATCTTCTTCTACTTCTCTATTCTTCGTCTTTTTCTTTTTCTTCATTGTTCTCATCCTTAAACTTCCCTGTTCTTCTTTATTCTTTTTAATCTTCTTACTACTCCTTCCCTTCTCCTCCTCCTTCCTTCTTCCTTCTTCTTCTTCTTCTTCTTCTTCTTCTCCTCCTCCACTCACTCCTCTTCCTACTCCTCCTCCTCTTCCTTCTCCCCTCCTCCACCTCCTCTTCCTCCTTATCCTCCTTCCCTCTTCCTCCTCCTCCTCCTCCTCCTTCTCCTCCTCCTTCTCTCCTCCTCCTCCTCCTCCTCCTCCTCCTCTTCCTCCTCCTCTTCTTCCTCCTCCTCCTCCTCTCCCTCCTCCTCCTCCTTCTCCTCCTCCTCCTCCTCCTCCACCTTCCTCCTCCTCCTCTCCTCCTTCTTCTTCTTCCTTCTTCTTCTTCTTCTTCTTCTTCTTCTTCTTCTCCTTATTCTACTACTCCTCTATGCCGGTTGTCCTTGTGACCAGCCATCCAGTTTGGTTCAGGACCAGCAATAAAAAGCGCACACAACATATGGGAAGAAATTCCAGCCGTGATTTGGTTTCAAATCGAAAAAGTCGTCTACTTCAGACAGCAACTTTCAGCCATCAAGTTGCACAACCGATTTTTGGTCAGTTGACTTGATTTTTTGCATCAATGAACCGTCAAACTGTTGTAGACACCAGCAGTTTATCAGTCACTGAAAATTTTCATTATGACCAATATTGACAGGTTGGCAAACCGGGCAAGCCACCCAACAGCTATTGGTCAACAAATTCTTCACGAACTATAATGAGAGTAATCGTCTGTTCATTGTCAATCTAGTTGCTTTAGCAAAATGATCCAGTTAAAACTGGTTCAAGATGAACGTTAAACCATAGAAAACTAACAGACTTAGGGCCGGTTCATGAGCTCGAAGTTTAGCCAAGTCCTAGACTAAAACGCGTGGCTATCGTAGCATCGACAAACGTTTGTCTCGACGGGCTAGTGGGTTAGCAGCATAGAGAACTCTTAGTACATAGTGTCGAGGCTAACGTTTGTCGATGCTACGGTGGCCACCCGTTTTAGTCTAGGACTTGGCTAAATCCCGAGCTCATGAACCGGCCCTAACAGTATTTTCTGTGGTTTATGTCAAAGACTATGATAAACATTTTTGCATTATCAAGAATAATATTATAATTGAGACAATGACGAGTACATTGTTTTTGGGTATGACGATACCTCTTTTAAAGGGAAAGCTTACAGCCTGATTCCTGATTACTCGAAGAAAGTAATCAGTGATGTAAAAAGTATTCAATTTCTGTATTCGACTTCATACATTAATCCACACATGCAATATGAAAGTTCCATTCAAATTTTCTACAAAGGAAGAATAAGGAGAGGAAAAAGCCTAAGTTGGGTTGATAATTGATTAAGACATTACAACTTTCTACAATATTCAAAGTGAGTTCATTTACTGTGATACAATACAACTATGTCCAGTTGATTGATTCTTCTACATTAAATGGAGCTTTTTAATGTTATGGTAGCATATTATATACCACTTAGCCTCCCTCGACTCAATCCTGGATCCGCCACTATAGAGAATTAAATATTAATTTCATTACGAAATATGTATTTGCAACTCTACTCTCCTTTCAAATTAAATTAGTAATAATATTGTGAAATGGGACGAGCATTAACATGAAAAATGATCAGCTGACACAATAATAAGGCGATGGTGATCACATTCAGCTGAAAGGTCTGCTCTGCTCTGCTCTTACCCTATTGTTGGGTTTGTTGACTTCCCTGATCAACGAGTAGAGGCTCAGCAATAAGCACGTAGCACTTGACTAAGTGTGAGCATTGATCCTTTCAATAAAACAATAACAAGGCTTGGCCTATTCTTCTTTTTCTGCTTCTTCTCCTTCACGGTCTCTCTTATCTTCTTCTTCTTCTTCTTCTTCTTCTTCTTCTTCTTCTTCTTCTTCTTCTTTCTTCTTCTTCTTCTCCTTCTCCTCCTCCTCCTCCTTCTTCTCCTCCTTCTTCTTCTTCTTCTTCTTCTTCTTCTTCTTCTTCTTCTTCTTCTTCCTCCTCCTCCTCTTCTTCTTCTTCTTCTTCTTCTTCTTCTTCTTCTTCTTCTTCTTCTTCTTCTTCTTCTTCTTCTCCTCCTCCTCCTCCTCCTCCTCCTCCTCCTCCTCCTCCTCCTCCTCCTCCTCCTCTCCTCCTCCTCCTCCTCCTACTATTCTTCTTCTTCTTCTTTCTCTCCTCCTCATCCTCTCTTACTATCCTCCCATTTTCACCTACCACTCTTCTTATCCTTCTTCATCACTATTCCTCCTTCTTTTTGTCTTCTTTCACCCACCTTCTTCTTCTCTTTTTTCATTCTACTTTTTCATGACTGTTTTCTTAACTGCTCCTGACTCTTTTTCTTTGCTCGATTTATAAAATTCACTATACAATGAAACCAGGCTACGCTTTTCATTGGGCGAACATTAAAAATGGTAAGATTTGTAATTGATTTTTGTCCTTCACATTCTATTAATTTTCGAACAACATTGAATGGTCTATTTGTAAATGTTTTCATCAAATATAGTAATAACAGTCTAGTTATTACACTGAATTGTGTTGGGGCGCCAACAACTCTATTTTTCAATTAATAATAGAGTATCGTTGTCGCAATATTTGCAACAGTCGCTAAATTGAACTGTTTTGTACCATGTACAATGTTCCTTGTACATTTCATGTACAATGTACTACAAGTCAATATCCACCAGAATAATGAACACTATTACAAAGGAACAAACTGTTACAAAAAAGAAAAGAAAGTGACGCTCATTCAAAAAGAACTACTCTGGTGACGAAAACTTGGACTTTGATAATAGATTGAATGTGTTTCATGTGGAGGGAGGCAGCGAATTAATGAAGGAGAATGGAAAGGTGACAAAGAGAGATGAAAGGAGAGAGTGAATGAGAGTGAAAGAGAGGGTGAGGGGTATGAGGATGAGGGAGAAAGAGTGAGAGGAGGAGTAAGTGAGAGGTTGAAGAGTGGAGAGATTTATAAAGAGTTTGTAAAGAGTAATTGGTTGAATGATAAGAGATAGAAAGAGAAAAATACCAGGATCGGGAAGGATAGAGCGAGAGAGTGAGGAAAAGTAACCGAGGAAAAGATTGAGTGAGAAAAAGAGTGAGTGAGTGAGCGATAAGAAGATTTTGAACAAAAGAATGGACACATGCTTATAAAGCCAGACAATATGAGACCAAAGTACTTATAAAATCAAAAGGCTAACTAGGAGAAGGACGATGAAAAGAGAAAAAGGATAAATACAAACGAAAATAATAATCGCATCCTCTCAAGGACATAGGTGAAAATAAGCTGGAAAGATAATAATAAGGCATTCTTATGTGGCAGGCTGAAATTAGAAATGGATTGCAGGAGCATAGCCTCTCTCATTCATTTCAGTCTTTTATTTTTCTTTTTTTCAGCCACAGTACAGTGCAAATTGACAGCATCTCACGGCTTGAATTATAGCAACGTGAAAATAACGTTTCTTGCCTATTTCAAGGCCGATGCTGATCACAAAGCCTGCTGTGGTTGATTCGCAGATTGGTTGGTTACTGGGTTGGGAAACTAGCAAATTTGTAAAATAGTGATTTAAAGTCTTGGGTAACAAGAAAATTGGGAATAGTTATTATTGGTGGAGTGTGGACCATTGGATATTTTCGTTTTCGTTGAGTTACTTGAACTGAATGAAAACTTCAAAGCTGATATCACCAACAGAGACTGTATAATCACAGTGTGGTTTTTGAATGTAACACTTTTTATTGGTTAGCCCAGTTGAATCCAGCCATACTTTTGACAAATCCCATAAGCTTTACATTAAAAACATATTATTCGATTCATATGTTGTTAAAGTGAAAAAGCAGAGTATATGTGAATGTGTGAAAAATAATTAGAAAAATTGTATCATAAAAATTTATGGATGGAAATAAGAATTATTGCTTACTAATTTATGACGATATTTTTATTCACGTGATGATATTCGCATGATTGATACTATGTCAAACGGTTTGCGTGACAACAAAGCTTGGATTTTCAAGTTTAGAAATCGTAAACCTATTTTTATAAATTATTTTTCTGCCGCTTGATAATTATATACCTCTCTATAAATTGTGATACCTATCTACCTCTATATTGTAATCTATAGTAATTAATGCTTCACTCTTGAAGCCATAAGATTTTTTAATTTATTATTAAGTCTGGTTGGATCCGAATACAACATAGTACAGTAATAATTAAATATGAAACAAAGTGAGATGATGAAGATTTTCTCTTTATTCAAGGTTTGTTATATCTATTGCCTTCCACTAAAAATTCTGTCAGCAAGGAAACTGGAACAAATTCGAACTAAATGAAAAATTATTAACTCCATCTTTTGAGAGGAAACAAAATTATGGAAAATTTTGGAAAAATATTCTTCAAGAGCTTGCAAGCTTGAATAAGTGAAGAATTAGAAAATAATGGAATGAAAACGTATTCAAATTGCACACAATCAATAGAATGAATTGACATTCGCTGTTTTACAAGACAAGTTGATGTTAATCGTAGACAGGTCGTAAAAAACGCGTCGTAAAAACCCGAATGAACGAACACGTTGAACTGCAAACGCATACGGGCGAAGGAGAGAGAGAGGAGAGAAGAAAGACAAGAGAATGAGAGAAGGAACAGAGAATAAATGGGGATCAGTGACAAGAAGGAGTAAGAGAGTGAGTTAAAAATTGGGAGAGCAAAAGAAGGATGAAGATCCTAAGTGATGAGTGAAGAAGATAGAGAAGAGTATGGAGAAAAGAGAGAAAGAATATGATGGAAAGAGAGAATGGTTGTGGTTTGTTATTCTTTTCAAGTGTGTTTGGAGGACACGAAAGGACGAGTTGGCCTTGAGCGGATGGAAAGAGAAAAAGAAAGAAAGAAGAGGATAGATTGAAGGAGGCAGTAAAGTGCTAGAAAGAGAGAGTGACAGTGTGTACTCTGTACAATAACATAGGTTTGTTCCTCACAGCTGGCAGACTATGAAGAGAATGAATGACATGCACATACATGAGAAGACGAGGGTTGGAGCTGTTTGCAGATAGAAAGCTCCTTGCAACGGCGACAGAAGTGTATCTTTGTTCCGATTAACTTTTTATCTTTGTTTTTTGCAAATAAATTGAGAGATTGTCAGAAAACAGTCTACTAAATGAAGGAGTAGAAGAAGAATTATTTGAGTACAGAGGTAGCAGTAAATTTACATGTTACACCAATAACACAATTGAAATGGAAAATGACGTAACGTGACACCAGTAAACCAACCCTTTCAATGTACATTTTCATGCTCTACTTAAATTAAAAATGCAACTGTTCAGAGCTAACGCTACAAACAGTTATTTTGTGATGGAAAACTATGGTTTTGTTTCATTCATAGTTGCGCTAAACATGGTACTAGGCAGGCCTGGATTTCCCACTAGGCACACTAGGCACTGGCCTAGGGGCGGCACGTCCTAGGGGCGGCACGGCTCTCGGGAGCTAAGTTAGTTTATATTAGTAAATTTTTCGTTTTATCCAAGTATTAAGAAAATTTTCAAATTACTGTAGTATTAGTAGTAAGTTTATTTGGATAGTTTTGTAATTTGATAGTTTTGTAATTTTTGGACCTCTGCATCTGCATACCAATCGAATATTCCAAATATTCTAATCATAAAAAATGAACAATTTTTCGCGAATATTGATCAAGATTTTTCTTGTGTTCAATTGTCATGTTTCAATTATTTTACTATAGTAGGCCTAAGTTTAACTAGATAATTAATTTTCAACTTGATTAATCTATGGAAGGAAATGAGATATTGCAACTATTCAGCATATGGCAACTATATGGCATTAATTAGGAATTTCGTTCAATTAATTATTATGATTAATCTAATTTTTACAAATTTAATAGTGCTAATACCATTGGTTGTACTAATTGAATTTGTAGTTTGATATTGGACTACTGTATACTAATCAAATATTCCAAATACCCCAATCATAAAAACTGAATTATTTTTTGTGAATACTGTGAGCCATGTACATGTGCCAATAACGTGTGTCCTTCCCAAAAATATGCATAATTGAATTAAATAAAGAATTTCGTGGAAAGTCTAAATAATCAAGAACACTCTAGAAGCTTTTTGTTTAAAAATGAGAGAAACTTCCAAGTGGGATTTCCAGGTACAACCCTCAATTGTGTGTTGTCTTCTGGCTTAACACTCAATACACAAATTAATATGAGAAATCATTGAGCCATAAATTTCAATGGTGTTCTGGAAACTTCCAGAAAATGAAAGACAATGTGTCTTTTCAAACAATTGACCACAGGCCTAAGCACGCAGACGTCATAACGGTAGATGGATGACTATAGTGTTAACCGCATGTATATATATAGATAATGTAGTGAATATATGACTAACTGTATATAGCTGTAGTTAGAACTAACGGTAAATATAGATATACGCACAATCAAGCATGGTATATGGATATAGTTTTAACCCTACTAAAATAATATAGTAATGCAGCATGCTGATTATAACCACTAATAAATTAATTCACTTATTAATTGAAATAATGATTGAAGAGCTCAATAAAAAACAGCCAAATAAAACATAGATATATTTTAAAAAGAATAACTAAATAAAATAATATAATTTAATATCTGTATGATCAATTATTTTATTTATACTATTGAATAAAGATATTGATTAGAATATTGATTATGGATCAATATTACTGTTTAATAGTAACTTATATACATTGATTGAACAGTTGTAATTGAGTAAGAATTGTTCTTTTTAATAATTTATTGTATGTTGTAGTCAAGTCCTAGGAAATATTATTATTAGTTTGTAACTGGATCCAGATTCATAGGTTAATTATAATAGACTAGAATTAGCATAGTAATTGTTAAGACTTGATAAAATAATGCACAGGCCTATGGTAACAATTTTTGTATAAAATAATTTATGTATATTACACACTATATATTTATTATGGATTATTTATTATTGTCGATTATTATTATTATTGAATTATTATCATTATTGTAAAAATGTGATGAATAATTCATGTAGATCAACTGGTATGTTTTTTGTAGAAAATAATTGATGTGTCAATTGCACTTGTAATTTTAATATCCCAATTCAAATTGATAATAATTATTATTAATGTTATTACGCATTATTATCATGTATTTTATTGATAGTTGTATTTTTAATGCAGTACTGACTTGAATTATTTTATGTAATTGTATTTGAGAAATTGTATTTAAAAATTGAAAATTGTCTTATAAATGGAATTGCATTGTATCTCAACCTTTGTTTATTATCTATTCTGTTTAACTTGTATCGAATTATTAACAATAATTAATTATTAATAATAGTATTGGAATATTATATAAAAAACCAATCTTATTTCAAATCATAGCTGAATGTTAATAATAATATTATTACTATTGAAAGCTAGATGTTATAATTCAATGTAAAATTTATTGTTCAGTAAAATAATGGGGAGCCATAGCTGAAAATATGTTATACACACTTAAAATAACACATACACACACAGTACAATTACATAACACTTATTTCAAACACATTTATCCATTTGTTTGGAAATTTGGAACTGAGCACATGGGCGGGAATATTTGGGGGAGTGAGGGAATTTTGAGGGTGATGGCAGAACTTTTGAACAATATAAAAGAGCAGGGCATCCTGACCTCTTTCTCTTTATGTTTTTGGAAGTGAAGTGTTGAAGTGCTGTAGTGGTGAAAAGTGACATTGTGTGTTTCCAGATACAGTTATCTCACAGGGAGCTGTCTGGTAAAACTTTTACTTATTATTTATTATTATCTTTCTCTAATAATTCTGCCACCTCCAAATCCCCACAAAAACCCCATATTAGCTTGCCAAATTTGCTCATTACAGTTCCAATAGATTTCAAATCTTGATTTGCTAAACACACTCTACATACACATTTTCTTAATTTTAAAAAATTACAGTTTTGTTCATTTAAATACTTACAATAACAATTTTATTTCACACCCACACACCACATTATTTGTGTTTGTGAGGCTTCCCCATTTTAATTAATTTATTATATTAACTTGCCTTATTGTTATTTTGCTTTTATTTAGATTGTTGTATTATCCTACATAAATTGAATATAATTCTAATTGTGTAACTTCAAGTATATTGAGACTTATTTTGCACTTATTTGACTTTGATAAACTCTATGTAAATTGTTTCTAAAATTCTGAATTGAAAGTTAAAACTACTTTTTGTATTTTATATTTTTTTTGAATTACTATTTGATTGGACAAAATACTTGTCAAGCATTTAATACAAAGTTAATTTTCTTTTGATATTATTTAATTGTAAATAAATTCATAATTAATTTTGTCCCTGGTCTTTCACTTGGTAACGCCCTATCCACGTCCCTGAGTCTTTTCTTTCTTTCTTTTATTATCTATCATTTGATTTACTTGTGTCAAATTGACAAGAACATAGATATCAATTTATTTACTTTATCAATCATATAGTGATTGATTGGCGCCGGGCAAAACATACAAATAAATAATAGGGAAGGGAATTAGAATCCCTCTCTATGAAAATGAATTACAATTATACATTTAGATCACCAAAACATATTTAGAGAAGGAAGGAAAATAGTTTAAATCGCCACCACCATAGGGCATTGAGTCTCAATATTAATTCAATTAATTAGATTGAGTTTAGGAACACACGAAAATAGTTCAACTGATAACGTTTTTTTTCGAGTTCAGTTTCCTTTTAAAATTATTTTAGTAGTAACTTTATGTAAATAGTTTTGTATCTTATTCAGTATATGATGTTCAAATTATTTGATAGTACTATTACCGTTGCCGTGCTAATCAAATTTATAGAGGATGATATTAGACTAGGTTACACCAATCGAATAACAAAAATAATCAAATCATAGAAAAATGAAAAAGTTCTCATGAATATTGATCAAGTATTTTCTTTAATATATCAATAATAAATTTTTCATAAATTTAAATTATTCAATTTTTCTATTTGAATAATTTATTAATAAGTTTATCTGAATGATTTTGTATCTTATTCAGTCTAAGATTTTTAGAAATTTTCTAATACCATTGGTCGTGCTAATCAAGTTTAAAGTTTGATATTGTAGTTTTAAATTTTGTTCTAACAATTATATGTCAATGAAATATTTCAAATGTCCCATTTATAAAAAAATAAATAAATATTTTTTTGTGATTAATGATCAAGATTGTTCATGAGTTTCATTTTTCGTTGTCAGCTACTTTTTACTTCGAATGAGCAGACATTTTAAAATATTATACAAATCTAAATGACCTAAATGTAACTGATTTTTTAAATAAAATCATCATTATTGACTGGTAAATTTGGTATTTCATTTTCAAAAAAATTATATATATCTGATATGCCAAGGGGCGGCAGCCAGAATAGTGCCTAGGGGCGGCAAAAGGTTGAAATCCGGCCCTGGTACTAGGACATTCGATATACTGTATAATTGAACTTAAAAATGGACATTAGGCATAATAATATATGTACATTTTTCAGTTTCTTGTTTATTCTGATAATGCCTCATATGATAGAATCATTTTTCAATTTAAAGGGCTCGAACTGAAGCGACCATATAGCTCCATAAAAAGGTTTTCTAATAAATTATCACGAAGGATGCATTGTTTGGTCTTCATTTGACTCAAAAAGCAAAATATAAGAATTTCCCAATTCTTGGTACACAATTCCTATTTCTGATCCGCTATATCACGCTTGGGAGTAGCTCTATTTCGCCACAGAAAAGAAGAGAGAGAGAGAAGTTTCTTCTTTTCTGTGATTTCGCTCCATCTCTCTCTATCACAAATAAGCTATGTAGGTCTACTTTTATTGCAAAGTTAGTCATCTCGTTATCTCTTATAGTCTTCTCGACTAATTTCAGATAGTCTTCTCGGTTTGAAGAAAACAACTTAGTGGAGGAGAAATCATAGAAAATAAATCGGGGTTTTTATCCCTCAAAATAATATTTTTCTCAAAATCTGAGTTTTTCAAGGATACTGAAGAAAATCCAGTAGCCAAGAAACAATGCAAGTTACCCCTTCATTCTCGTCAAATTCTACTGGACTATTTTACTGATTTTCATACAAATTACTTGAAAAATATTATTATCATTATCTTTCTGCTAATAGTTTACTGTCCATTTTCTTAGTTTTTCTACAATTCAAATTTTTTTTTAAATTTTGAGACAATTTATTGTTGACAACACGCTTGTCACTGTCACTGCACACATGAGCCAACTGCACTGACAGCCAGAATGCCAGCAATTTTATGTGACTTTCAATTTTTCTCACACAAAAGCAACGGTTTGAAAAGAAGACAAAAATAATAGCGTATTGTCTGACTGCTGCCACCAACATATGTAGGAAAGAAACAAATGAATGAAGATTCGCTTTCTTGCTAGTAGTGCTTATTGCGTTTTTGTTATTACGATTGTTGACAATGAAAATGCTCGTAACAGCACTGTGACCTTTCGTGAGAAAATTAAACGGAGACTTTCAGGCGCAAAACTCCACGTTGAATGCAATTGTCCAAACAATTACACTGGGGTATTATTGTTGTTGTGCAGTCTACCGAAATGTTTATTTATAATGTAAGTGTGTCTCGTGTCTCATGTGTAAAATGTTCATTAACTTTGAAGATATTCTAATGAATCGGATGAAAAGTTTATTTTTTACCAATGACTAAAAACAGTACTAAGAAATTTTACCTCATACTTAAAAGTCATGTTTAAGGTTCCGTTAGATGTTTTCTGATTATTCTTTATATTGTAATGTCTCAATGTAATGTATTGTAATGTCTTATATTGTAAAAGTCAATGTTCTAGGATTTGCAGATGATCTGGCCTTGTTGGCAGTAAACATGGGAGAAGTTAGATCACAAATTGAGAGCCTGGAAAGAATTGCAAAGAGGATTGGATTGCATATATCATATGAGAAAACTGAAATCATGGCAATAGATCCTCTTTGTATAAAAAAGGTGAAAATCAACAATCAAGAAATAAAAGTGGTTGAGCACTTCAAGTACTTGGGCGAAATTATTCACTGCAGATTGAAAGAAAACCGATCGTGGCAAAACAGAATAGTAAAAATGAAAAGAGCTCAACATCTGACTTGGAGTACGTACAATAAAAAGTGTCTTTCCATAAAATCAAGGATTTGTCATTATAAAAGTGTGGTTCTTCCAGAAGCACTTTATGCGTGTGAAACTCTCTTCCAGATAAGAAATGAAAATAAGACAGATCAGGTGAGCAAAACAGAAAGGCGATTTATCAGAACTATTATAAATAAAAGCTACCAAAAAGATGGGGTTTGGAGAATCGCCACCAATGAAACTGTTTATAAGGAAGTTGAGCCTATCCTCAGTAGAATGAAAAAACAACGTATGTCTCATTTTTTCCATATACTACGAATGCCAGAGAATCGAGTTCTAAAACAGCTTGTGATGCGAAATTTAAACAAGAGAAAGTGTGGTAAGTACATCGAAGAAGTAAAAAAAGATCTTCAAGAAACAGGCTTAGAGGTCGAAGATGCACAAGACAAAAGGAAAATCAATTACTTACTTCAAACCCATAGATTTGATTTGCAAAAGATGCATAGAGAGATAGTAATCACGGATGAGGACAGAAGACAGCGGTCAGAGAGGATGAAGAGATATTGGGCTGATCGAAGAGCCAGGCTGCCTCAAAATTTAAGACATGATTGACTCAAGTGGTCCAATGTGGCCAAAAAAGACAAAAAAAAAGTAATGTCTCACTCTGTAATAATATATAATTATTATTATTAAGCTTATGAGTTTTTGGCTGCAAATACACTATTTTGCAGCCATGTTATCTATAAAACTGGATAAATTCTTTACTTCGAACTTTATAAAGGTTGTAATGACATATTTTGATAATAATTATTATTTTCCCTTTGTGCCTTAACAAAATTAACCAGCTATTTACTTGAAATTTTAAACTTTATTAGCATCCTTCATTCATTTAAGAGCAGACTGATTTACTTGATGGCTTCCAATTCAGGAAGCAAATGCACTAGATTCCTTGCTAATGGAGTCAGCTTACATAACATGAACTCGTGCATGTTTTAAATGATTTCAGGACCTGAACTTCGCACGGAAACGCAAACGAAAATATCTGGAGTTTGACACGTTCAAAAGTCGTTCAGCGGCTCTCGAAAAACGGTTTCCGGTTTTTGTACTTTGGACAAAGAGCTTACAAGGTTTCTGTAGTGTAGAAGCAGAAATGAAGTGCAAGTGCTAATACCACAGAAGGACTTCACCCTTCATTTATGGTAGAAGTGTGGAAGTAGACTCATCTTATTCTTTGTGATTTATTCATATATTCTTCATGAAGATGACAAAAATTCCAGTCTTGTATTTCATTCTCAAAATATTAGTTTTCAATTTCATTGGAATCACAGCTCACATAAAATTATTATTCATTGATGATCATTTCTTGCTTAACTTTAAAAAAGTATAGATATTCTCAAAATGTGATATGAGAGCCAGAATGTATTTTGCATGTACAGTATGTAATTATCTAAGTAATTTGAAAAAATTGTATCCTTTCTCTTCAGTAAAAAATTCATTTTTTCACCTGATGGAACCTTTTGAATTGTAAAACCTGAATGGGAACTAATATAATATTAACCTGGAAAACTTTATTCTCAGTAAATATAATAATTGAATATTTGTATTGTTTTCTTATTTTGCATTGCAAGAGGTCAAACCTTGATCAAGTTTCAACTTCAACAATATAGGCATCAGTTACACACAATACAGGCAAAGAGTCGCCGTTTCATGTAGAGATAGAGTCACAATCATATTATCATTATCACAATGCATCTGATGATGTGATAGTCATATTATCGAATTAATTCAATATATTATTATAATTAACAGTATAATATAATAATATAATTAAATATATAATTTATCATTGAATTAATTTAATTAATTAAATTCAGTATAAATTATAGCCGTTTATGTAGAGAGTCACAATCATATTATCATTATCACATTGCATCTGATGATCTGATATTCATATTATTGAATTAATTATAATTTAGTAAATTATTTATGGAATTCTTAAAACAATACTTTATTACACTCATAATCATAATCCATCATCTATAATCTGCAAGAAATATCTTGTTGTTTTCAATCTACGATTTAAGTAATCTAATCTATTTACTGAATTCATTTCATTATCTAAATTGGATTGTATTATATGCACTGGTGAATATTGTAGAGTTCCTGGTGTTCTAAGTTCCTAAGGCTATCATGAATACTAGTTTTTGGAACATTTTTCTGGTGACTGTTTTCAAGATTTTTATTTGGATATCATCAAATTATCAAAATGAAATGAATTCCTGTAGAGAAAAATATGGAACATGGAACATGGAATATAAGAGGAGGTCTGCACTTAAAAGAAATAGAATTGGCTAAAATTTTACTGGAAAAAAGAATAAATATCGCTGTTTTAACCGAGACAAAAAAAAAATTACAAGGTACAAAAGAAATAGGTGATTATATGATGGCATACAGCGGTGTAGAACAAAATCGACGAGCTTGTGGTGGAGTGGCCATTTTAGTAGATGACAAATGGAAAAGAAAGATTGCATCTTACTCTTACATAAGTGAAAGAATCATTGTCATGAGGTTCAAAATAGAAAGAGGATATTTGTGCGTGATAGGAGTTTATGCTCCAGAAGAAAATAGAGAAGAGCAAACTGAAATTTTCTATGAAGAGCTTCAAAAGCAGGTCAATAAATATAAAATGGATCATGTGATTATCGCTGGAGATCTGAATGCAAGAGTGGGCAACAGAAATGTGCAAGGCTCGGTGGGTATTTATGGAGAGCATCATTTGAATAACAATGGAAAAAGACTGATTGATTTCTCCTTATACAATAAACTGAAAATTACCAATACTTTCTTTAAGAAGAAAGATATTCACAAATATACTTGGGCTGCCAGAAACACCAGATCTCTTATTGACTATGTGATAGCAAATGAAAAGATTGCTCCTCAAGTAAGAGACACCAGAGTTTTTAGAGGCTGCGATATAGGATCTGATCATTTTTTGGTTGTTTCTAAAATAGAAATGTTAGCTCGTTGGAGGAACAGGAAAAGTAATAATAAAAGAGACCAACAGAAGAAAGATGAGTTTTATAAAGTATATTTATTACAAGAAGAGAGTATTCGGGGATTGTATGAAAAGAGATTAACAGAGTTATTACAAACAATACCCACAAGCAATTGCATAGAAAAGGAATGGCATAACATAAAATTGTCCATCACCAAAGTTGCAGATGAGGTGTTGGGGAAGAAAAAGAAATCCTACCGGAAAAGAGGCCTGAAAATTTGGGATGATGAGATTGAAGTTGCAATTAAAGAGAAACAGAAGGCTTACAAAAAATTCATCCAATTTCAAACAGATGAGGCCAGAAGAGAATATGTGATAAAAAGAAATGCAGCCAGAACCATAGTGAGAAAGAAGCATGCTGAGTCTTGGGATCGGTTCATAAGCAATATTGAAGACGATCTGCACGGTAGACAAACAATTGCTTATAAGATAATGAAGCACATGAATAGAACCGACAAAGACACAGTTAAAATCAATATAATCTCAGAGGAGGAATGGATTGAACACTATAGAAATCTCTGGTACAATCCAAACGTTCAGGAAACAAAGATAGAGACAATCGAAAATGTCACGGTTGATATGATTGAGTTGAAAGAATTGGAAGATGCATTGAAGAGAACAAAAAATAGGAAATCGACAGGCATGGATGGCCTGAACTCAGAATTGATAAAATATGGTGGTTTCTTCTTTAGTCTTAGGTTTCTGCACTTTTTGAACATGTGCTGGAGGAAGTGTAGAATTCCAGAAGAATGGAAATGTTCAAAGATTGTGTCTATCTTCAAAAAAGGAGAGAGGAATAACGTTTCCAACTACAGAGGAATCAGCCTCCTGCAAGCTGCTTACAAAATTTACAGCAAAATAATAAATAACAGACTTCAACCAATCTCAAACACCATATTGTTGGAGGAACAAGCTGGTTTCCGGAAAGGACATTCTTGCATTGATCAGGTGTTCAGTTTAAAGCAGATAATTGAAAAGAATAGAGAATTCAATGTTGAGACCCACATGGCTTTCGTTGATTTTGAGAAAGCTTTTGACCGATTAGATAGGCCCACACTTTGGGACATAATGACAAGAAGAGGATATCCCAAGCATTTAATTGACTCGATAAAAAGCTTATATCAAGGGACCAAGATTGCTATTGACACAGGATATTTCACCAAAGAAATTGAGACAGACCAAGGTGTACGGCAAGGCTGTAGCTTATCTCCATCATTATTTAATATCTACCTTGACGATGTTGTAAGATGCTGGATGATTGAAGCCCCGACTGGAATTAATTTGGACTTAACAAAGAACTTACAAATTCTGATGTTTGCAGATGACCTTGTTGTATTACAGAACTCAGAAGATAATTTACAGAAAGCAATGTTTGCTCTGGATAAACTTTCAAACAAGTATAATTTGAGTATTTCAAAAAATAAAACTAAAACAATGGCCTTCTGGGGTAAATCACCTGTGAGAACTAAAATTATGCTGAATAATGCTTTGCTTGAACAAGTGTCTCATTCCAAGTACCTAGGTGTTGAGATCACATATGGAGTTGATAATGATGTAGACCTAAAACTTAATAAATTTCTGCATATATGTGGTACAATAAAACGGCGGTTGAAAAACAGAACGAGGAAGGAGACACAATTGAAATTTTATAAAGTGATGGCAATACCCACATTATTATATGGAGCAGAAACTTGGGTGAGCAAAAAGAAAACATTGAGCAGAGTTCAAGCAGCAGAGATGCGCTTTCTCCGGAGTGTGAAAGGCTGCACAAGGTTAGACAGATTTCGCAATGAAGACATCAGAAATGAATTGGGCATATCATCATTATCAGAACAACTTGAAAGAAACAGGCTAAATTGGAAATATCATGTAGAACGTATGCCAGATAATAGAATACCGAAAACAGTCATGAAATACAGACCTGATGGTAAGAGGGATATTGGCAGACCTCTAAAAAGATGGTAAATTATTCATTCATGCATTTGAGCAATTATTATTATTTTATATCCTTTGAAACCGGAACAGGTGTAATCGCCTAATCCTGGAATGAAGAAGAAGAAGAAGAAGAAAAATCTTTTTCATTTATTAGTTTTTGAAATATGGACGCCTTATCAACCCTACACACACTATCACTCCATATATTATACTCTCACACTTTTCTCTCTCTCTCTCTTTCACGTTTTTCCTCTCTCACTCACCTTCTCTCTCACTCACTCTCTCGCTCGGTTTGGCGCCTCGCCCTTCAACACGTATGCGGTAGTAGGAACCGATATCGCGAGATACCGATATTGAATGGAGAGAAAGCTCTCTTCAAACTCTTCCTATTTCCACTCGGTAGTATTAGTGAACTTACTTGCCTAACAAGTTTGATAACTTTTCAAGTCAACCTCCACTGTGATAAGTTTGTTAGACTAACTTAACCTTGCTCCTACACACTGACTCCTGCCCCCTCCCCCCCTAAGATTACGACTCACCCCACCCACCCGTTCAAAGTCAACACTCTTGACTTCCTCTTCCTGACTTCTATTATAGATATTTGAGCAGGTTTTTGTTTTTATCTTGATTTTTTTTCATAAGGAAAACTGTCGATTATCATTTGAATAAAAACTCGCACTCGTTCATTTAATTGTAAAAGAATGAACATTTTTCACAAGGAAACAATAAATCAAAGGTATTGTGGTGAGAAAATATATAAAACTCTAAAAACTATTTTTTACCGTTAAAATGCAAAACTTTTTTATTTTCTTATGATTGACAGATAAAACTGATACATTGTCCCTCTCACCATCTACATTCAGTATTTCTTTTACAAGTTAATTTCGAGAATATTAAATATTTGAATTTTAAAGTTTTTGGTAATTAGAATACAAAGTTGTGTTCAAGCGCACATTGTGAATTTCAGTTTATCCAAAGCTTTGAGCCAGCTGATTGTGTGACGGTATTGGAGATCAAAATTTTGATTTTTCCCATATTTTTAGATGCGAGTCAATCGCTGTTCAGGTATTTTTCTTAACAAATGCAGGTTTTCAATCTACATAAGCTGAGCATATGAATATGAAATAGAAAAAATGCTTTATGCAATGAAACCTAGCAGAGGTTGGATTGGCTTGAAAAGATTAAGTTTTCGGGAAAACACTAATAGAAATTGCTAAATTTAACCTGTAAAATATAAGGAAATTCAACTCTTGATCTTCAATGACGTCACACAATCAGTTGATTGAAATTTTCTACTGCGCATCATACTTGTGAACACTACCTTGTATTCTATTTACGGTTAACCTTGATGAAATCGAAATTTTCATGTAATAAAAATCCTAAAATCAAGCAAGAAATGTACCTAGGCTAGTTAATATCGATGAAGATTTTAAATTCTATCTAATTCCCACTACTATACACTTCTCCAGAGTTCTTTCCAACTCAAAAACACTTTCTGAACTCGTTTGAAAGAGTTCAATGTCTGACAGACAAAATACAATAATTCCACAACGCGATACTAATTAAAGACAATGAAAAAAGCTAGAGAACCGCTTAGGGGGGGAACAGTTTTCAAAAGGCTATAAATTATACACGCCACACATGAACGCATGCGTGTGAGTACCGTTAGTTTTTTGTTGGAAAGACATCCCTCATTTGAAGTTATTAATACATCATTCTTAAGCGGCGACGGAATACGGGTGAGAGAGGTGTGCGAGAGATAAAGAAGGAGAAAGGAGAAGACGGAAAGGGGAGAAGAAGAGAGATAAAGAGAGGGGAGAAGGAGAGGAAGAAGAAGGAGAAGAAGAAGGGGAGGAAATAAGATGAAAAAAAAGGGATAAAAGAAGAAGAAAGTGAGAAAGAAGAAGAAAAAGAAGAAGAAGAAGAAGAAGAAGAAGAAGAAGAAGAAGAAGGAGGAGAAGAAGAAGGAGGAATAGGAAAAAGTGGAAAAGAAGGAGATGAAGGAGAAAGATTATGAGGAGGAGAACAGAAGAGATCAAAGAAGATGAGGAATTAGGAGGGTGGAGAAGGAGCTGACAGAGAGAAAGAAAAGAGAATAATAAAGAGAAAAGGTTGTGATAAAGAGGATAGAGAAAGAAAGGTATGGATGGAGGTGGTGGTGGAGGAAGAGGAGGAGAAGAGGAGGAGGAGAAGAAGAATGAGGAGGACAAGGAGAAGAAGGAGGAGAAGAAGGAGGAGGACAAGGAGGAAGAGGAGGAGGAGGAGGAGAAGAGGAGGAGGAGGAGGAGGAGGAAGGAGGAGGAGGACAAGGAAGAGAAGAAGAGGACAAGGAGGAGAGAAGAGGAGGAGGAGAAGAAGAAGAAGGAGAAGGAAGAAGAAGAAGAAGAGGAGGAGAGGAGGAGGAGAGGAGGAAGAAGAGAAGAAGAAGAAGAAGAAGAAGAAGAAGAAGAAGAAGAAGAAGAAGAAAAAAACTACGAAGAAGAAGACGGAGTAGAAGGGGGAAAAGAAGAAGAAGAGAAAGGAGGAGGAGGAGAAATGAGAAACAAAATATCTCTACATAGCCTAGCCAGTCAGCCACCTGTAGATACGAATTTGGGGTCACCCTTCTGGAGTTTTGAGAGAGAGAGCTAAGAAGGGTAAACCCCTCCACCCTCCCAATTCAGGGTCCCCCACAAAGGTCTAGCCTCAAACACCTGTTACATCTTTGCTCTATCAGCAACACTAAATACGAGTTTTCCCACGATTTACCAAGAACATCTGTGTAGATACGACTCCCCTTTATTCAAGAAGCTATACGGGGGAAGTCGAATCCTTGGCCTAAAAACTTCTTATTAGCTTTTTTTCTTCTTTTCTTCTCCTCCTCTTAATCATCATTTCTTCCTTCTTTGTACTACCTTCTTCTTCTCTAACCAATTTTTTTTCTCCTCTCATCTCGAACCCTTTAATGCTTTATCACTTCTTTCACCCTCTTATCTCTTATCTCTCTAAACAACATTATTCCCTTTTTTCATTATTTTCTTCTTCTATCAGCTTCTTATTCTTCTGCTACTAATTCTTTCACTTCGCTTCTCCTATTCTTATTCCTCTTTTGCTTTTCTTTTAACCCCATTTCATTCTCTTCTTTTTCTCCAACTCCTCTTCTCCTCTTCTTTCTCCTCGTTTTTCTTCTTCTTTGTCTTTGGCTCCTTCTCCTGCTTCTCCTCTTCTCCTCCTCCTCCTCCTCCTCCTCCTCCTCCTCCTCCTCCTCCTCCTCTTCTTCTTCTTCTTCTTCTTCTTCTTCTTCTTCTTCTTCTTCTTCTTCTTCTTCTTCTTCTTCTTCTCCTCTTCTTCTTCTTCTTCTTTTCCTTATTCTTCTCCTTCTTCTTCCATGTTCGAAATTGTCGGCTCCTAGTTCTTTCTTCATAGCTTTCCACTCAACTTCATGATCTTTGTTATTATGTTATTTTGAAATTATCACCATCATCATCACCGTCTCCATCATCATCAACATCGCCATCATCATCGTTTTAAAGCTTGCCATCAATTTCCTTTGAAGGGTTGGTTGTAGTTATGGGGGTTATCCCCTATCTCCCAACCCTGACCCTACAAGAACCAAAAAAACATGAAAACTACAAAAAAAACTACTTTTTTTGGATGACTTTTGCCGTCGGGGATTTTGTGATAATGTTTGTAAGTAATTAAGGACCCCATATGAAAGATATTGCTACTGAAAGGATCACAAAACTTGAAAAGCTCAAAGTCATTTTAGAGTTATTTTCAATATAATATCAAAGATAAAAGGAATCATTTTATACTGCAATTGTAGCACTATTTGTATCATTAATAAATCATTGATTCATTACTCTATGTTATTTCATTTAGAAATTTTTCATTACACGGTCATTGCAAGGCTTGTAATGATAATATTAATGAGATATTCTTGAGTTCATGATCGCCTACAGCTACAAGAATGAATTATTATGATATATGTCAATTTTTATCCATTTTTAAAGAACAAACAATATTAAACTTGAACTGAGTAGTGAAAAATGGATGAATGTACTGTAGAAGACTTGCAATAAATGGGCAAATGATTTTTATAAATCCTGATAAAGATATTGATGTAGATCTGAATGAAGTCTCTTTTCTATTGAACAATAATAATTCTATTGTTCGAGCTTCGGTCACTATCTATTTTTTATCGCTACATGCAGTTTTTACTTTTCCATGTTCATACATGCTTTATAGAGAAGAGAGAAAAAGAGATTGAGTAAAAGAGGGTGAGAGAGAAGGAGTGAGAGCGGAGAGAGAGATGGAGCGAGTGAGTGAATGAGTGAGAGAGAATGAAAGTGAGAGAGAGAGTACGAGGGAGTGAGAGCGCCAACTCGAAAACGCAACCAACAATAGGAGAGAAAGAGTGTAATAACAGAGGAAAGCAGGAAAGAGCGCTGAAAAGAGAAGAGTAAATAGGAAGGATGAAAAATAAATATGAAAAATTGAGAATTCACCAACAATGAACGCTTGTCTGTTATCAGCGGTTTGTCATTATTGTTGGTGACTGCCATCAGTAATAATTTATTGTTATTATTAACGCCGCTGTTGGTTTCCCACTAAAATTACTTCCTTTCTGTCAAATAAATGTACAACGCTCATGAATTCGAAAATTGCAATTTTTTATCAAAAAACTATCTCGGACTTATTTTGTTTGTGTGGTTGAACAAGTTGAAACAAATTTCTCAGTTGCCTTTTGTTTGTTTAGTTTTTAAATCGAGAAAAGTAGAGGGGATCTTGAAGAGGGGAAAGTAATGTACCTTTCATACAATTAAATGATGATCTTATGAAAAATTTTTTAGAGTACAAAATATTTTCGAGTTTCTACAACAAAATGATCTATTTTTCTCTTTTTTTTCATTGAGTTTTATATTGATTGTGTATAAATATTGTATTGTCGGTAGTCGCCTACCCTACTGTGTGTATTGTGTGTATTTGTCTTTTCAGTGGTGTTTTAACTGTTACTAAATAATATAGATGAATCACTAATAACATTTACGACCAAGTCACAAGAAAAGCCAAGTGGAATTAACCGCCGTCAATTAAACGATTAATAAATAAATTTAACTCACTAAAGAAAGTCTACTAACGGAATCAATGCAACGAAATCGTGTTGCATTGATTCGAGCTCCGTGAAATGACGTCATCTTGAAATGACGGCAGTTGAATTAGCTTTCGTGAAAACTTAACTTTAACTTATTACATACTCCCGTAGACTAACCAAGTTGAATCTTTTATTTGTGTTTTACTTATGTACAGAGTAATCAACTGTTCAAGCAGAAACAATTCTATTTCTTAGATATAATAATCATAGAATAAATATAGAATTCTTCTTTAGACAGAATTGTCTGTGGCTGAAGTGAGGTGATATAATACGAGTAAGTACCTACAGTATAAGTTTTATCAAGGACAATATTAGAATACAATTAGAAGACTAATAGTTTCCTATCGTCTTTGGTTATATGAAACAGGACCAAGGACTTGGACTCTATATGGGAGAGGATTCCATGTATCTATAATAAAGTAGTGTAGGTTTTGATTACTCATGGAAATTTGCATATTAGTAGAACTCAATAACATTCATGGAAAAAATTTGCTCTCAGCAAATTGAAAAAAGATAAAAAGTTAACAAGACAGGTTTGAGCAGACACAAAACAATGCACTGTCCTTGGGCCAAGTCACTTCCCGTTGTAATACTACTCACTGTGCTTCTCCTATTCTTCAATTCGTATTCGTATTCCACGAATGGAAGGAGTGGGAAGATGAAGAAAGGTCACAACATAAGGAAGTGAAAACTATACCTTTTTTGACAACACGATAAATATTGCAAAATTTGACAGCCGACTTTGAAGGACATTTTTGCATAGATTAAAAATTTTACAACTACTGTGACCTGTAGAAGGAAAAGTATTACATATTGTTCATAAAGAGGAAATAATTATATGACATAAAATTTATGAATTTATTATGGACCATGCAGCCAAGGTTCTGTTTCATGGAATTTCAGTGGTCCTGTAAACCAGGAAAAAGGTGGGCACAATAGCACGGCGTGATTTGCAATAAACTTATTGGTCTAGTCTAGTGTGTGAACGCCTTTTCCTGTTTTACAGTACTCCTACAAGTTTTTGAAACTGGCCTATGGTTAGAGTTCACAATAAAACGACAAAAACCCGGATAAATAGGTAGTATTTTAAACATATGGACACGATTATAGGAAATACAAGAAAAAAACAGAAAATCAAATGCAGAAAATTATAACAAGTCTCTCACAATCCACTAACTACAATTATCATGTTTAAAAGAATGTAAAGTAAAACACAAATAAAAAGGAGTTCATTCCTTGATGAAATTAGACATTCATTAGTAGGCTAATTATTTATTTACTTTTTTATTGATTTACTACCATCAATCATCTCCATGTTTGTGGTGGGTTTTCTAGAGTCTAGATGAGTTTATGAATCATATACTATGTTTCCAACAAATTTAGCATAATGAGAATCTCCTTTAAAATATTGTTAATTCAAGATTTTGTACGCTATTCTCTCATTGGTAGATGTATTTTGAAAAAATAAAATGGTGGATACAGTACCTAATCATCATACTTTACATTACCACACACAGAAGCCAAGCGATTATGTAGGCATCATCCCCAGCAAAAATATTATGAAGAGGGAATGAATGAATGATTTAATATCAATCATTCAATAAATAAATGTAAGAATTCATAAATGATATCTTCTCGGGTAACAGACGGTATTTTCCAAACTTGTCCATAACTCTCAAAATTTAAAATAATCTCTCATAACTAACTTGCACCTCTGTAGCTTCACAGTAACTTATTGTCAATCATTCTCTCTCTCTCTCTCTCTCTATTGTCATCTAATTCTCTCTCTCTCTCTATTATTATCCAACTCTCTCTCTCTCTATTATCATCTAATTCTCTGTCTCTCACTATCTCTCTCTCACTCTCTATCGCTCTCAATCATGGTAACTCTCAATAATCTCTCATTATTTTCTCTCGCCTCTGCAGTTCCACACTATCACATTGTAAATCACTCTTTCTCTCTCTTTCACTGTCTCTATCTCTCTCATTCTTTCTCTCACATCCTCCCTCTCACTCAAATTCACAGTAACTCTCAAATAATTTACAATAATCTCTCATAATTATCCTACACCTCTGCAGCTTCACACATTGTCAATCACTCTCTCTCTATCTCTCCAGTTGTCTCTCTCACTCAATCACTTCCATTGTCTATCTCTGTTGCAGGCAATGAAGACATCTCTCACTTCACTTTCGCTTTTCTTGAAGAGTGAAAGTGGAAGTGCCGCTGATGCTGCTGCTGCTGCTGCTTACATTGCCTGCTGCAACTAAAATACTGCCACGCTGCTCTGCTCTGTGCTGTTTATATTTAGAATTGAAAGGTCGAAGGCATTTTATTTACTTTTTGTTTCTCTCACCTGAAAGCGCACCACGCATGGCTTCCTCATTAATTATTCATTATTTGATAAAATTGATAATTAGCCAATAAGTGGTTAGTTATTCACTACATACAGAGCAGGAGAGTGTATAAGGAAATAACGCGCCCTTGATGCTTTCCTTTTTTGGTTCTAAAAAAACATGTTTATTCAAGAAAACATACTTAGTTTACTGTTTCAATTCACTTATTTTTATTTAGTTGAAAGTGGATAATTCTAAATTAATTATTAATATTATATTGATAAATATTTTAAATTAAATTATAAATGATATACTGTAAATGAGTGGAAATTAAGAATTTTGTGCTGTACCCAAACATATGTTGTAAAAAAATTAATAATAAAAAGAGTTGCACTATTTGCCACTAATCGCAGACTTACCAAAAGTCTTGAATTAATTGTGCAACTATTAAATAGTTTGTACAATGATACTAGAATTCACGTTTATTGCTTGAAAATAGCTGTAGTAATAGAAAAGTACTCTAACATTGGTTTGTTGGCAACGCCAATGTTATTTAGATGTGAGAGATTTCAATTTTCATCTTGATTTTCTCTGTATGAAACTGGTAATTTACTATTTGTATTGATTATTATTGAAATATTATTGTTCTTTCTTTCATTCCTCTTTCTGTATGTTGATGTGATGAATCAGTAATCTATTTTAGTTAGAGCCTTTATATAATCAATATATTTGACCACATTGTATAGTGTTAGTGGAGCTTGTTCGATTCTAAAACAACAAAAAAGCAGCCGAAAGATTTTTCAGGAATTGGTAAGCGGTTAACCTTGAAAGCCCCGAACGGGTTGAATGTTGTCAGCAAATAAAACCAAAAACGTTTTCGACCTTTTCAAAAAGTCTCGTTTACGTTCAGAATAGATTTGGACGCTTTATTTCGGGAGGGCTATGCTTTTATTCTTAGATATCTGTTTATTCTGACCGTGATACAGTAATTGAGAGTGATGAATGCACGATATGTCAGAGATTTTATTAATAAAGTCTTCAGAGCAGTCAAGGTCCGCATGCGGGAGTTTCTCAGAGGGGTCACTGTATTTTTAGTTTGCTGCCAACACTTTGTTCTCAAAGTTTGTTTACATGGTTCTCTTCAAATCTAGGCTAGACTTCTCTTCATCACTAGGTTGCATGTGTACCTCCTCAGGGTAAAATGCCTATTTTAAATGCACTACAAGTTCAGAGAGCCAAGTTCTTCCTTGGTGACCCTACTAATTGTTTCAAAATTGTACTGTTTTCAACGTTTCAACAAAAATTATTGCTCTCTTTTCCAGTTTTCTTTATCACCCTCTTTTCTCCTTGCTATCTCTTCTGATTTACTGCTACGAATTCTGATTTCAACAGAATTATTGCTTAAAACTGAGGTCAAAAACTCAGTAATGCCATTGGGACATTTTTGACATTGTCGAGAGATGTTTCCTGGCTTGTATTGGAATAGATTCAAGGTAAATGTGATATTATTTGGGGAGACCGATGGCACCGGATGCTAGGCGGTCTATGATTGTCTACCAAAATGCTGTTAATTGAGGGAAGAAGTAATCTATGATTGAATTTTTGGTAATTGTTTAGTATCCGATACTGCTACTATTCATGGTCTATTTGTAAAGCATCTGAATCACCTCTAAATCAACTATTTGTCTACTGTATTGAGGGGAAGGTTATATTTAATGAGAATATCACAATTATCATCGCAAATATCAGAAATATCACTACTACAAATATCACTTCCGATACTGCTACTATGCACACGTCTTAACCTTTTTCCCAACCATGTTACTAGGTAGCATAGAGTGGTAGCAATGAAAATCTTTAATTTTAAACTCAAATAATCTTTCCCCCCCCCCTCCAAAACAAAAACGGGGTAATATTGTTAGTAGCATGGGTAGTCGTTAGGGAAAAGACGGGTGCATAGTAGCATTATCGGATACTAAACAATTACCGGATTTTTAAATTTGTTTTTCATAATTAAAATACTGTCGGCCGGTTGCAAAGACATCAGTTAAGTTAGCTGATAGGTTAACGAGAATCCTTGCTCGTCAAATTTATTACCTACTTAAACTACCAGCTCGCTCAAATGTCCCCGGCCGTGTAATTGATTTTCTCTTGTATTTGAACCAAGTACGAGTCGTATAAACAAGTCGTTTAATTACTCGAGAGTTTGGGAAATTACTTACTGACTAAAGATGGAGCTTACTGTGAACCGTTTACTGTTGATCATCTTAATCATAAGTTGATAAAATTTTGAACACTGGAATGATTTTTCTGAAATAGCAAATAAGGTGCCTAACTTCCCTCCTTTAATGTATTTTGAAAGTCTTCTTTAAAACCCTGGTCATTGAACTTTCTAAACCTCGGAGCTACTGTTGTTTGTTTCTTGATAGAAAACAAACACAATTCCTCGTACAGTACTTGTTCTAGTCTATATCTATATACATCAAGTACATAGCACATGCTATATAGAATTTCAAAAGTGCATCCAACTAAGAACTCGCTTGGCCAGATGAAATTTCATCTGGTCCAGTTTGGCCTTTCAACTCTTTCATCAATCTCTCGAACCTCTTCCTCACTCCCTTGAATTCCCTCTCTCTTTCTTTCTCCTTCTTCTTCTCTTTTACTCCTTATTTTTTTTTTTTGCTCTGCAAGTTTGCATACAAGAATACAAGTTAGCATACTTCACTTTGTAGTAAACCCTAGGCATCGTCCAGAAAAGTCTAGTTTTTTCAACTTTGATTAATTTGATTTAAAATTTTTGTTCAGTGCTCTGTTTTTTCAACTTTTGTTTTTCCTATTATTCAATAATAAATAATAAAATATCTTCATTGCCTAAAATAATAATAATAATTACGAAAATAGTTATTAATATGTAGAATTTTTATGGTTGACAGTAAAAACGTTTCTGCAAAGGAAACTTTTCTTTTTTCAACATATTTTCTTATGTTAGACAATTTATTCAATTAATATTTTTCACCACTTCTTTCATAAAATTTTCTATTGAGCTGATAACCTGTATCAACCATCCAATAAACTTTAAAATTGTACCACATAACTCACCAATTTTTGAATAATGGTTCTGATACCCAATAATTATAATTTTCCATTTCGTTGAAAACTTCAAATTTTAAATCGATGAACATTCGCGAATTACAATCTTTGACATTAATTATTAAAGAAGTGAATTTTTTGTGCTTTTCCCTGATGTATTAAAAACTGTCTGTAATACCATGCGGAAATGAGAGGATGAAACACGTATTACAAGTAGCCTACTACATTTAAAAACTTAGCTTCCGAGTGCAGAAAAATGTCGCTGAAGTCAGGAAACGAACGCGTTTCTGTCTGGACAATTTTCATTCATGTCTAACTAAGTCTGTAAAGTTGGCTAACCTGTTTCGAGTTCACTATTCAGTCTATAGTATTTCTCCAGTTTTGAACTGAACAAATGCTGCATGTTGAAATTAGAAAAATCCTGAAATTTCTTCCTGTCCATTGCATGTAAATTACAGTGCCATATTAATGTGTCTCTGTGGCCAGTTGTATTTGGTCATTATTTCATCTCTCTTTTATTTCTAATCTCTTTTCCTCTTTTGTCACTCGTCCTGTTGGATCGTTCTCTCCTTTTCTTTTCAATCCTTTTTCCCCTTCTCATTTCCTCTCTCTTTTCCTGATCTTTGCTTCCTTCCGCTAATGCAGGAAGCTTTCAACAGTTCCGAGCGGTAAAGTGAAACTCAACAAGTTATGTCAATGTTATGATCAAGTTGTACGTGTTGTGTTTGGATCGAATTGAAACGTGTTTCAATGTGTTTTTCGATACCTTCATAGGATTGGACTTGATTATTTCAGGTTGAAATTTTTCTACTGACATGTTGATCTGTTGCAGGCATGAGTCAGTCACTCTTAAAACAAGTAAAAATTGATTGGTGATGTGAACCAACTATTTGATATCTTATGGGTATGATTGAGATTGAGAGTATGATGGTAATATGAGTATGAGATAACATTTTTATGAAATAGAATACTTCACAGATCCAGAATATATGAGTCTATGAAAACCAAAAAAGGTCTTATCCCAAAAAGTTGAAGAATGAGTTAGATATTGCAATGCCATCTATATTAATTTCTGCGTCTATTCAGCACACACAAAAATTCCAAAAAATCCTATCCCATAGAAATAAATAGGAAAACTTTTACAGTTGTTCCAAACCAATGCCTTATCCATCTATTGAATGTTCCAAAGAGGGTCTAATCCAGCCGGTAGTAAGAGATTTTTTAGAATGGCGCTTGGCGAATAACTGTTATTTAAATTCCCATATTAAAGCATTCTTTACTGGGTTCAGAGCTACGTAAATGCCCTAGAAGACTACTTTGCATCCTACTCATGAAACCTACAGTGTATTCTAGTATCTGTAGAATACTCTTTATCAGATGAAATAAATACTAAAAAGCACTTCCTCAACCAAAATTAGGCCACGTTTGCATTGTATGCGAGTTGGTACTGAAGGAAGCTGAAGGCGAGAGGTGTCCACTGTCCAAATATTAGATTTTATATTTTTAAATGTTGCGAATTGCGAACCATGATATGTTAGTGTAGTGTGTGTATGCGGGTGTGTGTGTGTGGGTACCTTTCTCTCGCGGCCTAAAACCAAAACCGTGGCTTAATTATTGTTTCATTAAAATGCAACTTATTAATTACATGAATATAATATTTAATATGAAATAATAATATTTATTCTTCAATATTGAAAATTGAATTTGATTTTTCCAAACGTTGTAATACATTTTTGAATGTGATAGTTTTGAAAAACGATTAAAAGAAGACTAGTTTTGGAAATAATTACTTATTTCTATTATTTTACATGTTACGAGTGATTGGAAAATCTTTTCTTACCAATGTTACATAACAACAAGAATCTGTCCAACTTGTTTCTAATTTATATGAATTGACATGTATATAACCTGTTTGATATGTATATAACCAGAACAAAAAGTAGATGATGGACAGACACTAGAGAAAAAGAAAGTGCATAACGTAACAGAATGCATCAGACAGAGGAAGAAGAGAGTGTGAAGTGAAGCAAGATCAAGGTGGGACATTACTTTCGGGAAGTGAGGAGAAAAACAACAAGAAGAAGAGGAGAAGGAGGAGTGAGAGGGAAGTGGAGAAAGCGGAATCAGGAACTGGACAATTACTACACTACCGAGTCTATATTGCCACTTACGAAAGAAGGAAAGGTGAGAGAGAGATATGGAGGAACATTGTGAAAGAGAGAAAAAGAAGACAGGAGAGAGAAGCCGGTCCACCGGTAATGAACTTGAAACCGAGAAAGTGAAACTGAAACGCCCCTTCCTCTACCTATTCCTCCTACTCCCTTGGTTTTTCAATCTCACAAAAAATAACAAAAAAGGAAGCAATAAGCTTGGCGCCAGACTGTACCATTGAATTGCAATCAATTACCTGAGATGACGTTGACGGTGATATTTGTTGAAGAAATCAGCTGTTTTTAAGTTAGAATAAATTATATAGCAGGATGTATTTAATTTGGCGGTTGGCGATCAGTAAACAGCAGCTGCTATTACGCAGCTTTAATACAATACTTAACTTTCAAATGCTGAATCTCGCAAATTATTGCAAATACTTTAAAAAGGTATTTTAAAACCATAAAAAGGTATTACTTTGAAATATTCTAATTTCTTTCTTCTTCTTCTTCTTCTTCTTCTTCTTCTTCTTCTTCTTCTTCTTCTTCTTCTTCTTCTTCTTCTTCTTCTTCTTCTTCTTCTCCTTCTTCTTCCTTCTCTTCTTCTTCTTCTCTCTTCTTCTTCTTCTTCTTCTTCTTCTTCTTCTTCTTCTTCTTCTTCTTCTTCTTCTTCTTCTTCTTCTTCTCCTCTCTTCTTCTTCTTCTTCTTCTTCCTTCTTCTTCTTCTTCTTCTTCTTCTTCTTCTCCTCCTCCTTCTCCTCTTCTCTTCTTCTTCTTCTTCTTCTTCTTCTTCTTCTTCTTCTTCTTCTTCTCTCTTCTTCTTCTTCTTCTTCTTCTTCTTCTTCTTCTTCTTCTTCTTCTTCTTCTTCTTCTCTTCTTCTTCTTCTTCTTCTTTCCTTCTCTCTTCTTCTTCTTCTTCTTCTCTCTTCCTTCTCTTCTTCTTCTCTTCTCCTCAGTCATTCTTCTTCTCTCTTCTCCTTCACCCCTCCCCATCTGTTTTTTCCTCATCCTCCTTCTTCAACTCTTAACACGCTATTGCTAATCTTCTGATGTGTTTTTCTTCTATTTCTTATTCTCCTCCTCTTTTTTCTTCTCCTTCTCTTTCTTCTCCTTCTTTCTCTCCTCTTTCTCCTCTTCTTCGTCCTCCTCCTCCTCCTTCTATGTCTTCAGCAAATCCTCATTCTTCTACACGTCTCTTTTTTTGCCTCCTCCTCTTTCACCAAGTACATCATCTCCCTTCCGTTTCTTCCTTCCTCTCCTTGTTCTCTTCCTCTTTCTTCTTATCCTTCTTGTCGTCTACATTTTCTTCTTCTTCTTCTTCTTCTTCTTCTTCTTCTTCTTCTTCTCCTTCTTCTTCTTCATCCCCATCTTCTTTTTCTCCACCATCAACATCACAAACATTTTCACTCATCGTGTCTTGAGTACAGTAATAATTTCGTATGCGTCTGTTGTCAACCATCAATGCTGCTGTAGGCCTACTGCTCGGTTTTACCAGACTCCGAAGTTTTGTAATGAATAAATCAGCGTCGCTCTTATCATCATCGCACCACAACCACTGAAAACTTTCACTAAAATGTAATCGCATTTGACACGCAGCTTTCTATGTTAATCGCGCTGCTTTCAATGTTCTTCAAATAAAAGGTTTGTACGCAATACTGTACTCTATCCATGTATGTAAAACTGTACTGCTACTGCATAACTGCACCTGCACGTAATACTGCATGGTACGTAAAGACATGCTATTACTGTATTATATAATATAAATATAATACAATACAAGGAGTGGCCGAGTGGGTTAAGTGCTGGCTTTGTAACCTAGAGGTCCCGGGTTCAAACCCAGGTTAGACCGTGAGATTTTAGCTCGAGCCACTCCTCGTGTTTCGGAGGACACGCTAAGCCGTCGGTCCCGGCTGCCTAAAAAACAGTCGTTAAGTCACGTCAGAGACCCTGAACTGATTAGGAGTGACCTGAAAACTCTGACACCAGACCTGAGCCAGCCAGGTTACACGGAATTATTATAATACAATACAGTACAATACAATAATAATAAAAATAATTTTTCCCCTCTAATAATCCATTATGGTAGTGCAGAAACTGCAGATATTATGAACCTTCATTTATCCAAGTAAGTTAAATTTGAAAGTGAAGCAAGTGAAGATTGAGACTCAGAGAAAGGAATGCTATCATAAACCAGAACAGGCATGGACCATGGATGTAAGAAAACAAAGAAGAATAATCTAAAACAATGCTGAGTGATAGTGTCAAGCAATAGAAACGTATGAGCAAAAAAGGAAATCAATCTCCTTCTTCTTGTCTATTATTAAGTTGAAAACACAGATTTTTGAGAACTAAAATGAAGAACCAATGACGAACAAGTTCAAGATTGAAGCCAAGCCGACTGACACGACTCCTCTCTCCAGATTGGTCGACATTTCGAAAAGATGTTGTTAAAATTTGCCAGTAGGTGGCAGTAGCTGTTGGGTCGAGATTCTTGATCGTTCCGCTCCGCCCATCGACACGCCTTCTCTCTCCGGATTGGTCAGCGGTTAGGAGCGACTGCTGTTTTCTTATTCGGCCGCTAGATGTCGATAGTTGCTGGATGGTGTTCTTACTTTTTTTTCAATTAATGGAATAGAAAACAGATAAGGGGAGGGAAAAAGAAAAATGATGAAAAAGTTATATGTAGAAAGAAGGAGAAAGAAGAAAAAGAAAAGGAAGAAAGAAGAAAAAGAGAAGACAATGAGAAGAAATGAGAAGACGAAAAAGAAAATTTGTTCAGATAAAAATAGATTATTCGCATGTACAGAAGATAACAAAAATAATTATGGTTAGATTCTAGATTACAATAGTTATAGTTATTATAATTGATAATTATTCTACAAATTTAAAACTACAAAACATAATAATAAATTATTGTCATTATTCTAACTTATATTCATTGCAATATAGGAGTATTTACAATTCGATGCAATGTAATAATGATAATATAATTGCGATTTATCTACTTGAAAATGGCGAAGTTTGAACTTATGAATGCTCATTCTATAAAAGAAGGATATCCTTCCCATTAACATCATTAACCGTGTTATGGAGAAAAAGGTCTTGGATCAGCAGGAGAAATAGTTGATGATGATGATGATAATGAAAAAGAGGTGAAGGAGGATTGAAGAAGATGGAGGAAAAAATTAAGAAGACGAAGAAGAAAAAGAATTAGTACTGGTTGCACCACTCCAGAAGGGGGAATCTAGTCTTTTTTGCATTTTGTTTTTTGGTTAGGGGCTCCTCAATGCCTGAAGACAGGTCCAGAAGAAGAGAAAAACTGGTCTTCTTAGCACTTGTTTCAGGCAAAGAACTATATATCATTTTAATATATACATATATTACTATGGTTTTGAGCCGCATTCGATTGACATTTAAAAGGATGTTCTCCTTATAGGGGATATTAGGGAGAATGAAAGAAGGAGAGAAGTATGAGGCGAAGTGGGATAGAAGACGGTGGGACATGGATGGAAGATAAGAGAATTGTGATGTTGAAGATCAGGAAATTGAGAGGAGTTGGAGGACAGAGGAGAAAGAGGAGGAGAGAGGGGGAGGAGAAGAAGGAGGAGGAAGAGGAGGAGGAGGAAAGGAAGGAGAGGAAGAGGAAAGAAGGAGTAGGAGAAAGAAGAAGGAGAAGGAGGAGGAAGAGAAAGGAAGAGAAGAAGGAGGGGAGAAGGAGAAAAAAGGAAGAAGGAGGGTAGGAAAAGGACAAGAGAAGAGGCAAAGAAGAGGAGGAGGATGAGGAGGAAGAGAAGAAGAGGGAGGGAGAGGAGAATGAGGAAAAGGAGAAGATGGGAGGAAGGAGAAAGGAAGGAGAAGGAGGAGGAGGAGGAGGAGGAGGAGGAGGAGGAGGGAGGAGGAGGAGGAGAGGAGGAGGAAGAAGAAGGAGGAAGGAAGAAAAGATGAAAGAGAGAGAAGGGAGGAAGAGGAGGAGAGGAGAGGAGGAGGAAGAGGAGGAGAGAAAGAGATGTGTAAGTGGAACAGATAGAGAAAAGAGGAGAAGGAAGACGAAGGAGGAGGAAGAATCCTCATCTCAAAGACGAGGATGAGGAGGAAGAAGTTGAAAAATGCAAAAGAGGGGTAGAAAGAAAAGAGGAAGGACAAAAAGGAGCAGGAATAGAAGAAGAAAAGTGAGCAGAAGGAGGAAAAAATAGGAAAACATGATGAAGAACGTGAAAAGAATGGAAAATAGGTAAATGAAAGATGGTGGAGAAGGTTAAAGGGGAGGAGGAATACGAGGAAGAAAAGGCGATTAAAAAGGAAAGAAGGAGAATAAGAGGGAGAAAAAGTAGAAGAAGACGAAGAAGAACGGAGAAGGAGAAAAAGAAGAAGAAAAATAATGAAGAGGAGCTGAATAACGAGAATTAGAGAAAGGAGGTGGAGGTAGAGGACGACAAGAAGAATACAGGAGGAGAGGAGTGACTTGGGTGTTCTTCTCCAAAAGGGATTTGAGGAATAATTTCGGGAGGTGAAGATTAATGTGGAGGGCACAAGAAGTGGGATAGAAGAGAAATAAATGTGATGAAATATGAAAGATTTGTGATGTTGAAGATTAGGAAATGGAAGAAGAAATTATTGAGATGACAGGTGATGGTGATGTAGGAGGACGAAAATAAGGAGGAGAAGAAAAAGAAGTGATGATGAAGAAGAGAAGGTGAGGAAGAAGGTAGTGGGATGTTCTTACCAAAGGTTTTTTTTTAGAAACAATGAAGAAGAGAATAGATGTGTTCAAAAAGTAAAGAGAAGAGTCCGTCTTGTCTTGATCCAAGCACTGGTGAAACCTGAATCATTTATGGCAATTGGGAAACGAATAGACATACTCTTGGATAGTCTATGTCCATGGCAAAAGGGACTCATTTCAGGTAAGGATTGTGAGAGCAATTTTATATTTAAATTATCTCAAGTTTTAATTCATTAAAAATATTCATTTCATATTTCAATATTATCATGGTAAGTATAAGCACAGATAGTTCAATCAATAAGGAAAAGAATTGTCTCTGGTATAAGATTTACAGTGTACAGATTTGGACAAAGACTCTTGTACATTTTTTGAGTATCAAGTATCAAGTAAGTTCTTGAGTATATTGAAAAAACTAAATGAATAGAATAAAAAATTTATCATTTTCCCCCTTCTATATGGAGTTGACAGTTCACAGTTGAACGTACAGTTCTCAATTTCTTATCATGTAATCTTGTAACTTGGACATGACGCTACAAAATCAAAAAGTGTGGCCTTAATCCATTGTCCCATGTCCGATAATGTATGGAATACAAAACGACTGTATTACGTCACACGAGTGTCACATAAAGAATCGATTGCATTGAGGTCGACGATTAGAACTATCGATAAATCGATCGGTGATTGATAAGATCGATAAATAATTCATAGTCAACTGTCGCAGTCTGGAATACGAAAGTAGTTTTTAACTGTAACTCGAAAACAATGATTTAGTTCTGTCTCTGTTGATTTGGAACAGATGTTCAACACAGGAAGTTGTAGTTATTGATTTTTGTTGGATCATAGAGATTTCAGATCTCAATGAGAGCTCAACCAGCTCAAGCATTACCCTCCAGTGTTTCAATTTTTGGTATAAAAGATAGAATTCAGAATTCACTAGAATTTCTCAAGATTTCGGCCCTCAATGAGAGTTCATCCATTAGCTCTTCAGAGATTCATTTTTTGGAATAGAAGATAGAATTCAGAATTCTCAAGAATTTCTCTAGATTTCGGTCCTCAATGAGAGCTCATGCATTAGCTCTTCAGTGTTTCAATTTTTGGTATTGAAAATATGTTGGTCAAAAATATCATCATTAATGTTCAAATTCTCTGAGCTTAGTCAACATTGGATTGGAATTATCACTTTGTCTGGAATTATCAATCAATTATTGAGATTGATTGAGAGACTACTATAATTTATAATTTTAATTGACAGTATAACTTTTCATGACTAATGAGTTCTCATAACTATTTTCTCAACAGATTATACTTAAGAATATAATTATAACTAATATAAAATATAAATTATACCGTAATAAATTATTCAAGTTTAACCACTCACTCTATATGATTGTATTGTATAGTATACCACTCACTCTGTATAATTGTATACAGCTCATGTATACAGTTCAGAGTAAGTTATAAATTCAATAAGATGAAGAACTTTTTCTAATTATTCATTGACTTTTCAGTTCAAATTAATAGAGGTTTACGTATACTGGTATACACTATAATATCCTACTTTTGTACAATTTCAATTTTTAATCATTCATTCCACATTACAGTGTCTTAATTTTAAATTGTTTCTAATGTTCTTAACACATCTAATTTACTATCAATTATTAATATATCAATAATAATTATGAATTTCTATAAATATTGATATATATTTTTAATAAAAACAACAGTTGTAAGTTGTAACATAATTGTTGTGAAATTATAATTAATTTAGAAAAAATGTGTTTAAAAAACTTGGGTTGAATAGAGTTTTATTGGCAAATATTATTGTCAATGAGTCAATACCCTTGTTTTGAAAAGTTATCTACCAATCTTGATTGACAGTGGCGCCAGTAAAACGCATTTTGGCGAAGAAATAATGAAGTCAGAGTTAATGCATCCTTGAGAAAAGTAAACATTGAGCGTTCCCTGCGTTGAAAATAGTGGACGTTTCTTTTGTTCGCCTTATCGCTTTCCATGACTCACAATACAATTCTAAAGAATTCCATGAATCCTGCTCCAATTGAGAATTGGAATGTTTTCCTGAGATAAGTAAATAAACAGGAATAGTATCGAATTGATCGTGGGATACGAAGCAATTAAGATAATGGTGAAGGAATATTTTTGGGACTATTATTATACAATTTTTTTGAATTTGAAATTGAATTTTATTCTCAATACAAAAATACACACATATATACATGTCAAAAACAATAACAAAATGATAATTAAACACAATTGTACAAAATAAATAAGAAACAATAAAAAACTTATTGAGAACACACCAGCACGTAAGATATGACTTACGGACCGCTGGAAGGAAATTAACTAAGAAAGGCGTTGTTTTTACTACATAAAACAATGAAAATAAATCAATAAAAACTAAAACAATAAATCGACGAATAAATAATCAAATTTCTACTGTTACTACTGTGTCATTTCATCACAAAATTATTTTTTCGATGATGATTTTGAAATGGTCAACTTATTATAGTAAAACTAGTTTTTTCACTTGAACTCATTCAATAACAAACTCATTCAAAACAAACATAACATGATCTCCTTGATAACAGATAGTTTTTGCTTCTTTCTTCAGTTTTTAAGAAGATCCACATACCTGTGGGATTTTTTATGCACATTTGAGCAGTGAAGCAATATGAAGTAGCTTGTGTGTTATTAAGAAGTATAGGAATAAGAAGAAATATTCAATGTATTTCATAATTATTGAATACAGTGTTTATAAGGAAAATGAAAAAAGAAGCAATGGAATGAAAGAAGAATTGAAAGAAGCGATCTAAAGGAATGTGGTAGAATAGAAACAATATGAAGAATTGAGATTAACAAAATGCACACCAAAAGATTCCAGAGAGGTCACTCTCGGGGTTTTTGCCTTTGAAAATGACCTTAGCGGCGTGTGTGTGTTAAAATTTGGCCGACAAAATTTTACGATCAGAGTTTTTTTCCCAGTTATTTAACGACTTGTGCACAAAAGATGATGGTTGTAAAATCTCAAAAGTAGTTCACAAAAAATTAAACATAAAATAAGGGGGCGAACCGCATATATAGAAAAATATAAATATATAATCCACACACATTGAAGAATATATTAAGGTAGGAAGGGCAAACCATAAATCGGAAATTATACATATATACTCTACAAATATTGAAGAATATAAGTGTTTGCGGAGAGTGAACCAAGCAGTTTATGGGCAAAATATGATCTACAGTGATGAGGTTCCTTTGCTAACCTCAATATCTCATAACAAAAAACGAAACCCGGAAACGTTCAGAATTATTGCCTGAGTTCTCGGCCACGAAATCATCAAAGAAAAGCTATAAACACAGACGAAAAGTCCAAACTTCCCTCTGATTACTGTGCCTGGGGTCAGGCTGTATTTGTGTTTTGCGCCAAAATTCTGGAAAAGATGGTTTTGGAAAGTAATCAACTGATGAAGAAGGCTGATTTTTGGAGGCAGGTAGTGATTGTGATAATTGATGGGAAATTCTAAAGACCGGATGTACAAAAGTGGTTTAAGTAAATCTATGATTACTCATAAGATTGTTAATTTGAGATTAAAGTTTCAAATCTTCGAACAACTGAGACTAATTGCTTTTATCGATTTTAGTGTTTGCTGTATAATCCAGGAGAAATGATTTTGGATTTGGAAACAGCTAGGGACCTGTGAGAATCGAAACTATTTCTGTTTGAAGTCATGTAATGATTCAATTCGTATGTAATTACTGTATTATCAAGTATTTAATTTTCCATCGCTCAATTTTCTACATCACGAGGATATTAATTATCTCGTATGACGTTTAAAGTTTCATTGTTAATAATTGTCACCTATAAAAAGTTGTAGGGAACTTCGATTGGTGAGAAGTTTAAATTATTTTAATAATGACTATCGATTAGTTTCCCCCGAAAATTGAGGAGTTTTGAACAATATTGATCAACTGCTCGCATCTTCTGATTTAAAACAAAATCTACGTAAAAATTTTAAAATTAGGATTCCTGGGAGACTGGAAGTACGACATGTAAGAAGTTTCTCTTCATGTATAATAGGCCTAATGTAGTTGGTATTACCATAGAGAAGCAATACTCTCTAAACTCTACTCTCTAGTCTTACTAAGTCTGTTCTCTTTGGTATTACCAAGATTACTCATATTACACATCATATTACATATTACAGCATTACACATAATATTATCATATTACAGCATCATATTTCACAGTTAATTCATGGAAGGAAAATGTCATCTTCCTTGAAGAATCTCTGGAGTTTTCGTTTCAGACATAATACAAAAATAACCGAGCGAATATTTCGTAGGGAAATATTTTCAAAAATCATCCTACCATCAAAGACTGGTTTCTCAATCTCAAATTCATTCTAGTTGAGGAAAAACGATTACCAGAACAAAGACAAAATAAATTCTAGAACACAAAACAGCAGTCAGAAAACATCAAGAACCCGAACATCAAAGTGAGAAACAAGAAATGAGATAATTATACAGGGAATCTGTGAGTTGTTCCTCAGATTTCTCGTTGTGACTGGGTAATTACAACAGTCGACCGAAAAGCTTGCTTATTTTTGGAAATTAATTCAGAAAAGGAGATCTTTAAACGTTCACTTAAAACACTTCTGTACCTGAGCAGCTGTAGGAACAAGATGGGCATGAATTAATTTTTTATCCTACACTTTTTGGTGATACCAGAGGCTTGAGACCAGATTCTTGTTCTTCTCAACTGTCTGATTTCATGCCTCTGCCCCTGGGCAGTTTTGGATTCTAGACAGTTTCGGTAGTTTTTAGACACCCTGCGTATCAATAAGAATTCATTACTCGTTTGTTACATAAGGAGAGTGAAGAAGAGTAAAAAAGTATAAGAAAAGTAAAGTTGTGTTGCTTAAGCAAAGAGGTGTATAGCCGAGTTCGTTCTCGTCTGATAATCCGAAGGTTCCAAGATCAAATCGAATAAAGGGTTAGGTTTCATTGGAATTCAGGAGTATTTCAAGATCTTGACTTTCACAAGAGCTTCCAGTCGCCTACTGGTCAAATATCTTTTTTTAATCACGTAACTTGGATGTGGAATTAATTCATGTTCTGTGAATAATTCGAGAACAAGGTTTAATTATTTCACAAACACTCAAATTATCAATAATATCAAAAATTAATTTTTTGAATACAATGTTCGTTACTAAGTTTATCCATGGTTTATCCTCAATATTCATCTGTTTTAACTGATTCTATAGTCCGATTCACGTCAAGAAGTCAGCATTGTTTATATGAGGAGCATTGATGCCAAGTTTCATTGAGAGAGAAAGAGAAAACTGCACCAAAATGCACAGTGCGAATAGGATAGAGACATCAGCAACTGCCTTGTGCTGAACAAGGATAGCAAACTCCCATCTAAGCAATGCTGACTTCTTGAAGTTAGTAGGTATACAAATTTTTTTCTTGTTAATTAATTAAAACTTAAACGAAGATTGGGCATAGCCTTACAAAATTGGGCATAGTCCTAAACAAAATACTATTCACTGATAATGAAATTAAAATAGAATTGTAAAAAATGGAGTTTTCGAACTTGTGGAAAATTTGGAACTTGAGAAGGCACAATGAAAATTGTCTAAAAGACTTTTTAGATATCCAACTCTAGTAGGTTTGTCTCAAAAAACCGACTGCGTACTGGAATAAATTGCTGTCAGGCTATTTAAAAATTCCAAGTGGGCCTTGTCTACACATACATATGAAATATGCGTTTATCAACAGATATACTTATATTTTTAGTTTATATATCCATGCTTGTTATTATTATAGATATACAGTAGAAGATGCCTAGCCCTAGAACATGAATTAACAAGGATTCAGTCATGCTCGAAGCGTATAGAATACTTTACACGCCTTGAGTCATGCTTGCATTCCCAAATACCGCCCATTCGTATGCATGATATGAGGTACACACATGTACCACGTACTCTGTCTAGTACCTACCTAGACACCCCTACCCCTTATCTTGAAACCTCCTCGCCCCATTGGTGGAGGAACCAACTCTTGTCAAAAATCCAACAATATACTACAAGCATTGCATCTTATTATTTATTATCATACTCCTTATAATGACTTATGACAGACGTATAATCAGATTCATTTAATTTGAAGCTTGGCATTAGATTAGATAGATGAATAGATGGATAGATAGATCGAGAGAGAAGTATTATTTTTTCTTAGCTATCGTACTCCACGGTCATCAGCAACGTCAAGAAATAATATCTCTCTTTCTATCTATTTAATGCCAAGCGTCAAATCAAATGAATCTGATTACATTGTAATACAGTCTAAAGTATGAGTGCTCAAACGGAATATCATTTTAAATTGTTCAACACAGTATTATGTATAGTAGACAATTATTCTATACAGTAGACAACGTAAAGAGTGCAGTCAGTATCCCTGCAATGGTGATGAAGATGATTTTTAAAAAATGAGAAAGAATTGATGTCTCCGTATAACGTTGATGATGATTATTATTATTGAAAATGGAGAGTGAAAAGAAAAAAACAAGAAGAGATACTTGTTTTCTACAGAGCCTTCAAATCTAAACAACAAAGTTGTGTTTTAGATAAGAATTTCTTCACACAATAATTCAGATAGGACGGAAAAGAATGGAATTATTACACTTCAATATACAGTAGTTGATTAGGCAACAGAATGTCGGGTACATCCTTCATTAAAAACTCTTTACTTTGAATGAGTTGCAGAGTATTGCGACCTTGACTGGCTCCTTATCAACTCGTATTGCATTGTTGCTTTTCATATTCTTTACAAGCAGAAACAGCAAAATGCTTTCATCCATGCACTTAAAGATGATTTTCAGTTTTCGTCAGATATGAAAGAATTTCAGAAATTCACAGGTACAAGTATATGTTTTCAAAATCTGGTAACTCGAAACATCTATGGCCTTTTTTCAGAAGTTCACAATAATTGATGTTAGGTAACTACTGATATGATCAATAGTATAAAGGTCATGTTTGTTTGGGCTTTAATATTTTACAATTGACAATAAGTACATTATAAAATTGTAATGAATAATAGAATGTTCATCGTATAGTACAGTCAACTATTATGTTCATCGTATATGCAATCTATTGTATAAATTTTTACAACATGCATCGCCTCATCTAGTCTATCAACTCTTCTCTTGCTGCAGAAGAGGAACAAGACTGCAACTTATTGCAGTGAGAACATACACCGATACACTTAAAAAGTAAAAGTATTTTACTTGTAAAGTACAAGTAAAAGCTCTTCTATACTCTCTGGATACAGTATTATATATTTAGCGGAAAAGAGTTCCAATCACTAAATGACTTCACTGCCATGTCGTGTTGGTTTGCCAAGCTCGAATCAAAGTCTGTCTATCAATTTGATCTGCTGAGACCTGAGATGATTACGATTACTAACATTATTATCAAATAAAGCAGGTCCTGTATGTGCCAGGACCCACCGCGCCATTGTAATGAACTCGATCCATTGTGTGTACTTGAGAAAAAAAGCTTAAAAAACTTCATCATAATAGCTCTATTATTCATTTTCGTTTCAAGGTGAAGTTTAATATCCTAGAGTTGCGCAACGCCTATCGTATTCAACAAAGCAACTGGTGCGTTAATTATTAATTAAAACAGATTTTAAAATAATAGCTCATACATGAAACTAATAAGAACAGGAGCAGGGGATTTTTTCGAGTGTCTTTATTTGAACATATTATCTCACATACGTAATTTACCGTTTGTTTATTCCATAATAGCTTATAATAACTGTGTGAGACTGAAGTTTTCATTGAATAATAATCGTAGTGTTGAATAACAATTATTACTTTGTCTTGCACCGAATTTTTTATATAGTAATGACTGTATAAAAATAGTTCACTATCAACTAGAAGTTCTTAATTAATACATGTAAGAACACATTTAAGCCTTAATACATTTAAGGCTGCTATGGATGAAGATGAATCAACTCAGAGCTTTCAATACAGTACCTTCAACCATAGACTCAGGCTGAGGCCACAGTACTAAGAGCTATGCTTGGATAAAAAAAAGAGCTATGCTTGGATATCCTGGATCTAGTCTCAAGAAGCCCATGAAGGCTCAGACTCACATGAGAACCTTTTGTTTTTCCTTTTTGTGTAGTAGTGAAGGTGATGTTGTGGTAGTTATTCATACTGAATAAGATAAGAAGACTAGATGTTGTCAAAACCACATTTTTTACTGCAGTTTCGGTTGTTGCACCATTCTCAATCTCTGGTACAGTGTAGCAGAATTTATACTCGTCATCGAGCGCTGTGATTGGCAGTTGAATGGCCTATCAAGGTGAACGACTGCCATTGGCCTAGATAAGCTCCTCCCACAATGGGCGGTTTCTACAAACATCACAGCAATGGCGGTTCAAACAATTAACATAGTAAAGAAAGGTGATATTTACAAAAACAGATGAAATGAATAGGAATTCTTGAAGAGAACAATGTGGAATAAAAATAGCAAGAAAATTCAATGACAAACAAACATGGAATTATGATGAAACTAGATTTGTGGTATTGTACTGGTTGAAATTAATCTGGTCATTTAAACTGTAATTTATATCATTCCCAGTTACCCTGGTTATTTCCAGAGCCTCTAGAATGTTCAATTGACTACCTTTGTTATTCAAATGCAAAAACTCAACATTCTCCTCAGCCTTTTTTAATCTTATGATTGTTTGTGATCAAATGCTCAGCAAAATTGGAATCCCCATTCTGTTAATTACAATCTCTAATATGTTCTTTTACCCCACTTTTGAAACTTCTACCTGTCTGTCCTACATAATACTGTATGTAATTTTGACATCTAGTCTTCAGAATCTGTTGTCGCAATTTTCTGTCTTGACCAATCACGCTACATGCATTTCAACAACTATTAGTCCAGCCAAATATTGAATATTAATAAGTGTACAAATTGAGGTTTAGTCCAAAAGTCTGTTTCCAGAACTTTCTATCTTGACATCTTCAAAAAGCAAGCCAACGTTAGTGGTGTGATGTCGCAAAGCAATACAACAATTTTTACCAGATAACATCAATGACATCATCATTAGAGTTGTGATGAAAGCTGTGATGAAATTCGTCTGGCGGTCAGTGGTTGAAGAAAGGTCTTCCTCTCCTTCTCCTCCTCTCCTCTCTTTCACCTCCTCCTTCTTTAGGCTTTTCATGCACCGCGGGAGACTTTCTTCCGTCTTTCTTCTTACTTTTACTCTTTCTACCACTTTCACTTTCTTCCGGCCGGAGGATTGCCCAACTCAAGCTTCCGTAAATGTTACGCTTCAGGAAACAAATCAACATTATTTCAGCCGGTCGCACTGTATGTAATAAGCTAAACTCTCATAATTAATTCGCTAATTTGATCGCTATTAGCCTAATCGTACTAATTTGATGGAATTGTATACGTGCGATATTTTCTCACACAACTTTCATATCGTCTGAAAATTACCACATACGTTAGTAGGCCTACACCTTCACGTTCAAACTTTTCATTGAATTCTGTGATTCTATCCAGTAAAATAACCTTGAAGGAAACAGCTGACTTGTTATGCTAACAAAATTTTACATAGACATAGTATATTCCCTATAGGAATTTCGATAAATAAATTATGATTTAAAAAGTGTAATTGAATAGTTGCAATATCCCATTTCCTTCTATCTTCTATTATATAATTAGTGGAATACTTGTTGCACTTCATGCATTCATAAGATGGATGTATTTTGTTTAAATTCATGTCATGATTGATGTCAATCAATCAAACGAAACAAAATTGATGATCAACAAAAGTTGCAAAGAATAAATCTAAATAAATTTGGTTGAGTACATCTTGAAGTCCAGATATGCGCGCGCTAATAAAATTGCTCATTTATTATTATCAATTATTGAAAGTCAATAACCCTCTCATAATTAAAACACTAATCAGCGTGTCGAGTGTTTATTTTGTTTCCTGGGAGAAATTACAATTGTTATGAAAATATCGATTCAATTTGTTTTAAACAGATTGGCGTTGATTCAAAGCTTCACCATACGCTAATTATTGAACAATGAACATGTGAATAATGACTGGCGAATTTTTATTCATAGTTTTATTGTGATGAATGTTTCCTATCACTTGAGACTGTGTACCGTAGATGCTGATGAGTTCAAAGTTCATAAATGATATTGTTTTGCTTTATTTTTTATTGAGTTATAAATAAATTGATGTTTCACGAGATGGGACAATTAATATAACGGATTTTATTACCTATAATTAATTACAGTACCAGTATTTGGTTTTCAGAAAATGAGTATTTTATGATAAGTGATTATTTCTAGTCCTAACTCCGCCTAATAAAGAATGAAGAAAGTATTTGTTTAAAAAAATATGTTGTAGACATTTTTTGGAAAGTAGGAATTGTTAAATTATCAGCATGGTGATTTATAAAAACAGATTAATTTTTCTCGAATTCCATAATTAAAAAAAATCACTTTCTATTAGAAAATTGAAATGTCTGAAGAATACATAAGGGTTTAAAATTGATTAATGAAGTTCAATTTTCAAAATATTCTACATTGCATTATTTTAGAATGCAAACTCAGAGAATTAAACCAAAATTAGCAAATCTTCTACCAAGCTCTGACAATGTTGTCAAGCAAATTTCCATAATTTATTCTCTGAAATTTCCTCAACTGTGCTTAAATTATTCTGAACTAGAATCGTTTTAGAAACCGGTTGGTTGAAAAAGATCAGAAGTGAGTTTAAATTATTTGCCAAGAATTAATTTTATGAACTGTAATACATGACTTGTATTAACTAATGAGTTTACTAGCCTGGATCCGGAGTTCCTTGAAATCGCGAACGATTTTTAGCGCAGTATGTTGAGAATAGGCGAAGTAAATTAGAGTAAACATAAGGAAAAAATGCAGAAAATTCAATAAAAAACAAGGAAATATCAACAGCTTTTCTACGTTTTGTATCATATTTATTTATTCCTGGTCTGGCGCTTGTGTACTGACAGTAAAAATACTATAGATTAGTAGTTATTTATTAATCTGTTCCAATAATATTATTATAAAAACTGTTAATAATACAGTATTCATCTTTCAACCATAACACTAGCTAATAAAGTACTTCACGAATATATCAACCTAAAGAAGTAAATAACAATAAACCAAAGACAATGAATAATAGCAAGCTCGCTAATAACTAATAATAAGCCAAATTAGTTGCTACTTACCAGTAAATTTATCAAAGATGAGTAATAATTCACCTTCAGAGACCTTGAAAATAAATAATACTCTTTGGGAAGAGAACCAAGAAGCACTTCAAAGTTTTCTTCGGGCGTAATTTTATAAATTGGAAATAAGTTGAAGGTTTTAAATTGAATACAGTACCGCCAGAATGCTTATCGTACCTTGAAATTCGACTATCAATGTGAAAATTTGTTAACTGTGAAAATTTTTTCCTTTTATCTGGATTTATTTTGCTGTTATGAAGTTGAATAATAGGAGGTAAATTCGTAAATACGACTTCTCTACTCACTACTCCAGATATTTTTGAACAATTCGTTTATACCAGTTTCATGATTTTCGTTTGAAAAATAGTGTACCACAGTAAATTATTAGAGCTTTTCTGTCCCTTACCTTTCCCTTTATGCCCTTGAACCGTTAAAATTCAACTTCAAAACTGAAATCTAGAATCTAATCTAAAATGAAAAAATCTAGAAGTCTTAGCAGCCCAGTTAAAGCAGAGATCAAATTGGTCTCCATCAATAATTGATGGATCAGAGATGTCTGACAAAAGCAGAGATCAATTTATTGTAATCCATTCTAACCATATTTGGTTGGTCGTTGCAACTGCTGGAAAACTCAATAATAATATTATAATAACAATTATAATGATTGATAATAATAACAATTATGATAATTTTAATACAGCTTTCTTTGGATTTTCGTATCACAATAAAATCACTAATTTATATAATTCTGTTACAGCATATTGTATTGAAATGTAGCTTTATTTTTTCTCCAGTCACAAAGACGCGAGTTCATTTTGTTCGATAAATAACTGAAATAAAATATAATTCATAATAGATTTAAATAAATATACAGTAATTCGAATTGAACTCATAATGTAGGCTGTGTTGTCTTCAGTAGTGGCGAATTCAGTAGAAGGGGTGCAAGATTTGGGAAATGGCAATGTTTGACTTTCTCACGGTAGTCGAGCTCAATTCGAAGAATTGAAATGCCCAATTTCGGTACCAGAATGGTAAACAAAACATCCACGGACTTGCTCAAACAAACACTAATATTAGTCTCTTGGTCGAGCAACACCAAACACTAAAGTTTGTTAGCATGATTGAAAATATTTTTTTGAGACTGCTTTTGTACTGGCCTGAAATAAAAATACAAATGTTTAGTAAATATATTAATCTGTCATCAATTCTTTATCTGGATTTTGTAGACTGTTTATTAAACAATGTTTCAATCTTTCAATTTGTAAATTCGAGTCGAATTGAAAAACTGTTAGATACCATAATTTGCTATTAAAATAGTTCTCTAATCAATAATCATACCAAAGCTAATATGCATTTGAAATAATTTATTGCAGACTGTGTTCACGAAATTGCAACAATCTAAACACTACAAAGGCAAACAGCGATTTTCACCAGTTTGTGAGTAAACATTGAAAGTAGATAACATGAAACAAAATAACAAATAATTTTACTAAAATTAGAAATATATTTGATTTCAGTTAAATTTGACAGAATAACAAATATTTTCGAAAGAGAAATTAATAAGAATGTTTTTTTACCATATCATCAACTGGAGAATTTTGAATTTTGTTGAATAATAGAATAAATTAAGTTTTTATTGAAAATACAGTACTTGATCCAATAATTCACGAGTCAGTAAAACATAAATTCCGAGAAATAAAAAACTTTAATAAGAATTTAAAACAAAAAAGAAGTTTTTACTTTGCAGAGATGAGAAAATTAGAATAACTGATCCAGAAGTTATGAAAAGGAAAATGACTAGAACTCAGTCAAAGTGTTCGGAATTTTTTAAATACGAAATAAAACTTATCATTTTAGTTTAAAATAAATAATTGAATTTTCACATTTATTTCAAATTAACTTCCCCGGACTTTCTATTCCTTGAAGCCAATTCACTTTATTCTGACTCATAATTTCCATTCATATGCAATTCATTTGAATAATATACAGAGATGAGTGATATTGAAACATTTATTAAAATAGAAAATCTTTGGTCGAAATATAATCAGAAACCAAGCTCTATAATGATAATTTTGTTTTTAATAGTGGCGAATATGTTTTAATTGCATATTTTCACTAAAATAAATATCGTTTGAATTTAAACTGCACAGCTTATAATGTGATGTGAAATATAATATTGTTATCCAGTAAAGTTCAGTGGACTTTCATATCGATCATAACCGAAAATAACGATCCATTAAAAGTTAAATAAAACGAATGAATTGGTCAATTAAAATACGTTTAGTAAAGCTTGTTCAAAGGAAAGCAAAAATAATAACAAGTAACCCTATTAAGTTCCAGCCGTTGTATGATAAACAAACATTGAAATTAGATAAATTATGAAAATAATAGAACAAATGTTTTTAGTTAAACTAAGAGAAGTTTTGAGTTGAAGAAAAAATCCAGACAACACAATGTGTAATTTCGTTTGTGGAATAACAAATACGATTTTTAAACTTTGATATTTGAATTTAAAAATAACTTCATAACTGGAAATAACCATTCTGGTCATTTCCATATTTGTTCAATAATTATTTCATTCTACATTTCATGTACATTTTAAATAGTCAAATTTCACTTTTCTCTGATATAAACCACCACTACGGTGCCGCCGCATAAGAGAAGGAATATGTAGCATTAAAAACTTAAAAATCAAGAAAGTGTTTTTTACTATTGATGGTGAGAAATTACATGAGGAGAATCGATCGACAGAAGTGAAGGAAAATCAATCAGAAGTAGTCAAAGTGTTTCACAATTGTATTTAAAAACCTTATTCTTACTAAACGAATAAGAAATATTCACAATTTTTCAGTTTCTTTCTTTTCCATATCGCCAAATAGAAATTTGATTAACCAAAAGATTAATAATGAACCACCTTGGTTTAAAGACAACAGCTTAATTAGAGAAGCAACACGAATAAAAGTTCGTTTTACAACAGATCATTGTTTAGGAAATAAAATGCCAGCTTTTACAAGATTGTAATTACAAGCAGTATCTGTAGATATGGTAGTAAACCAGTTGTACCGTTCTGAGTGTTAAAGACCAAACTATCGATCCATTAAAGAAATGTGTTGTTTGGAAACCGGTACTCTTCAAATCCGCGATAGGATATGAAAATAGAATAGTTGCATTATTACAAAGGAAATCTTGTTAACATTCATCCGGCCAATATAATTGTACCATACTCTTATAGAAAAAAATTTATCAAGAAGAATTTATCTAGAACTTTACTTCAAATCTTTTGTTCACTACATTCTCGTGAAATTAAATTAATGAAGACTCTATCATTCATCTCCTGTTAATTTCAATAAAGTGAAATGAAATTACTGGCTAAATTTTGTGAGTCTCAAATTTATTCTAAAATAATAATCAAATCAGTGTTATCAATGCATGTGAACTAAATTTTTTCATATGAAAAAAGAATAATGTGTCATATTATTTAAATTACTCAGTAACTCTTGTTATGATCAAATCAGTTCTCTAGTTTTGATTACACTTGAAAATAACCAATCTTTTAAATTAACACTACTTTATTGAATATAAAGAAATTAAGTATGTAATTACTACAACGAATAAAACAATGTCTTATAAAGTTTGAAATCATTGTAATGAAAAAGCGAAAAAGTAATAACTCACTGAGAGGAAAGAATGGTTAAACAATAAACTTTAAGCTACTAAATGTTATTACAGACTTCTTAATACCACTTTTTGAAAACTTAGCTACAAAGACATCTGACTTCATAATTAATGCTCATACCGGTATAGTCATTTAGATTAATGAATGTTCACTATATTTCCAGCTATCCAACTACAAACTGTTACTATCTCAAATATGGCTTTTTGATTTAGTTTTATCTTCTGAAACCACATCTTTTATGATCAGATACAATAATAATCAATGTTACAATAATGTCACGGTGATTATTCTGAAAAAATATGAATCATATTTATTACAGCAATGCTGGAATAACCATGTGATGTATGAAAATAATTTATTTAGTTTTTTCATTAATTTCAATGTTTACCTCACAATTTCCACAGTAAAACACTGATCATAACCAAGTATGCATTACTTCTGAAAACACTTAAATATTTACTATCAAATTTTTGAAAGTAATTCAACTGAAAAGCAAGAACTGAAATAACCATAACTTGGATTATAATGGATTTTAATAATATTAGCAATTTAAATTTTGTTTTTTGATAGAATGTAAGCATGTGAATAGGTTTTATAACGAATGTTTAGTTGATAGTATTACTGGGAAAGAATGATTTCACTCAATATCTATTCTTTTGTTGCATACAAGAGTGCTTTGCTCTTTTTGCAGTAGGGACACTATTTTTACATCGAATACTTGTTTGTAAACAGATGATTGATTATACACTCTGTGATATATATATCTTAGTTCAACTTTTATACAGGCCTTGGAATACAACAACGTTGTATCAATTTGTGGTTGTTGAGCTTATAAAATGAAACTAAACGATTTGAAACCGTATCTTCTTGTCATGACTAACTGCGTACCAACCACACAGCTTCATATTTAGTAAAGAATGGAAAGTTTCAACCAGAGAGTATAGAAAAAGAATTCAATTCTATTCTCATTTCTCTCTGGTTTCAACTCACATCCCTCCAACTTCAACTTCATTCTACTTCTGACGATATTCAATTGTATTGTATGAAACTTTACTGTATTGAATAAATACAATTTTTTTTATTATTCATTACTTCACCATCCGAAATCTGACTCACTTATTGACGTATAGTAATTCTGTATTGTAATAGAAATTTGCAGTAATGTAATGAAACTGATCAAATCCAAATACTATAATCTCGAACAAGGGATTTTTCAATGAATATTTCGCAATGTGAATGGTTTTGATGAATTTGGACTGTTTGTATAAATAGGAATAGGAACAGTTTGGGCATAAGCCTGAGTAACGTTGCCGGGATGCTAGCTCTGGGAAGAATGCAATATGTCATCGAAAGCCGAATTTCATCGAATATATCTCACGTCTCTCCGCTTCAGCTGTCAAGATATGGAGTTTAGCACATCGGGTAGTACTCTCTTTAGGTTTGAAAAATTTTTAAGTGAATATATATCAATATAATTCAAGGATTTCGAAATATCCCGTTGGTTGACTGATTATTTGGTGATATTTTGAATAATTCAAATCAATGTAAGAACTGTACTCGTTGTATCAAATTGTATATTTTGAGAAGATATCATTAACAACCTGAAATCGTAATCTTCAAATTGTATAACTTTTATGAAGAAACATTATTTTGGATTTGATTCCTTAGTAGGTAAGAATGAAACACAATTTTGTCTATTTCACATTGATATAATTGAAACTAGAGTTTCAATGCTCATGGCATTATCTTCTGCGTGGTTGAGCCTAAACTTTGGTTTAAGTAAATTTGCAACTGATGCAATAGTGTTGATTTATCCACCTCACCACGAACGATTAAGCGAAAAAATATTGAATTCCGAAGTTTTAAGAGTAATCTTAGAACATAAACACATACGTGGCGTAATGAGTAACGACCACACATAATACGTGGGTTACAAGTTCCAGACAGACTTTCTCCAACGCTTTAAAACAGTAATTGCTTGTCAAATGATAAATCTTACCGCAATATCCTTCCGCGTACAAGTCATTGGACTAACACTGTTCAAACCACACATCGGCCTATAACTATCTTTCAGTTGAAAAAGTTTTTGCTAATACAAATACCACACACAGTAATAAGAAATTCAAGAAATTAGTTCTTTATAGACGCAATTGTGGTTGATAAGTCACTCGAAAATTCTGGATCAATGTATGAAAACGAATTAAGAAATATGATATTTTTTATGGTTTTAACTCCTGTCATGAATCAAGTGAGTCAAGATGTATGAGCAAATCAGTTAACCAACAGGCAGTTTAAAACTGAATTCTAAAAATTGAAATTAATAAAAAAGAATAAATGAAATTCAAAAACTGACTTCTAAGTTTAAATCCAGTTTAAACTCAATTGACTGATAGGAAAACTCTTGAAAAATAAAGAGGATGCATTAATAGAGGGCAAATCAGTAAATCAAACAGCCAGTTAAAAATTGACTGAATTCAGAAAAAAGTTGAAAATTGAGACTGTATTGTGAATAAGCTATAGACTATAATTTCTCTGAATATTATTATTTTGTTGAAGTTTCTTCAGTTTGCAAAACCGTTGTCTATTATTCTGAAATCATTAAACATTGAAAACCTCTACTCTGACAAACGTAGTTTATAATAATCGGTTTCGAATAAATAAAGAGCACATTTTCCGTGCAGAAATCACAACCGTACCGTTGAATAGAAACAATAATTCAACCATCATAAAATCACGTCATTTGACAGAACTTATGCAACGAGTTCCGTCAAATGTCGTCATTTTGCCAGTTGCATTCAATTGGTTTTCGTGCAATTGGTCTCAGAAGAGAAAATGTACTTTCCATCTAAAATTATTTCCTTGGTACAGTTAAACCAAACTGTAAAAACGTGGAATATAAACTTTCAAATTTCAATCGGATCTTGATTTGAAAAGTCAGTGACTATCTCGTGATGCTCGATGTTTTGAAACTGTAGATTTCTACAGAAAAATACAGTGACATTCATTTAATTTGACGCTTGGCATAGTTGGATATCATTTCTTGTCGTTGCTGATGATAGTACAGTACGATGGCAAAGAAATAATATCTTAAGCGACAAATTAAATGAATATCACTGAAAAGCTCTAATCTGACAAACGTCATTTTATAATAATAGTTTTCGAATGAATAAAAGAGCACATTTTCCGTGCAAAAATCACAACCGTACACCAGTACCGTTGAATAGAAACAGCCATAATTCAAAACAAACTATGTAATAATCGAGTTTAATTTCAAACAAAGAACTGTAGACTGTAGTAAAGATTATTAGTTATTTTTTTTTAACCGGGGGTTATCTTCGAGGAACTGTACACAAACAATGCGGCGATAATATGTGTTCAGGTCGAATTTTTCAAGACGAAAGCGATATTTCGAGCGGTAAAAAATATAATCTGGAGTTGCCGGTTCATTGGAAATAGATACACTGACCTTATCTATCTGGGGTCGAGTGATAATAGCATGCACTGTGCTAGCCTGAGCGTATGAGCTGTTCAAGAGCTTTTAAACTCGAATGTTGTCAGTTGCTGATAAGAATAAACTGTTTACTGAGCTATCATCGTCTGGTATACAACAGTTCCTAGTTCATCTCTTTATTTGAAGAAGGTTACATTATTTTTGTACACAACTTGAACTTGATAACGACAATTGAGTTGACAGATGCAATCGTGAAATTTGAAATATAAAGTGTGTTTCTAAAATAGACTGACAAACTTCATGAGCGGTTTCTGACATTGAAAAGATCCAGTGAATATGGGTCCTAAAATGTTTCCTCTAGTCGCCATTTTGTTTTTCACTTTTATTCATTTTTCTCAGAATGGTTTGACTAATTTTGTTGAAATTTAGTCATGGTCAGCCAAGATGAAGGTCTGCAGTATAGAAATGAAGCAAATTCAAATTCATTTATTGCCATCAAAATCAAAATCACAATCATAATTATATAAGTTTTGAGTTTCTAAATTACTTTTTGATGGTTCGGAACCCACTTGGAGCCTGGAAGTTGGCTCTAGTGTAGTCTAGTGCAGTCAAATTTAGGTTCGAATCAATAAGATAAATCAATATGCGTCTCAATTACCGGTACCTACGAACTAAACTAGCGGCCAGTTGAACGAAAATCCAATGAATTCAACAACACTGTAAAATGACGTCATTGCATTGAAGTAATATCCGTACATTGGTTCGGTTAGATGACATCATTTTACGGCGATTAAATTCAAAAGGATTTTCGTGAAACTAGTCGTAAGTGGGAATCACCATTAGCAAAATGAATTGAATAATTGTACAAACAACCCAATTAGTAAATTAAACAAATCCATTTCAGAGAAGTATTTTTTATAAGTTGATAAATAGTTCAGTGAAGTAGATAAAAATAGTCATATTTGAACATTTCCAACTTATAAAAGATCTTGACGAAAAATGGTTTTGTTTAGCTCACAATCAAAATTTTTTGACAAATTTAATATTGTCAGATTAAACTTGGAAATCTACTCCAAAGGATTTAAAGTAGATTCAAAAGGAATTTGGAATGAAACTCAGATTATCGAAAAACATGAATGTATTTGAAAAAACTCAAAATCGGAATGATATTTTCAAAAACTATTACAAATAAGTAATATTTCTTATTGAATATGTTGTATGATTGCGGTCATGTATTTTGCCAGCAATCTCTTGAATAATAATTGAAATCTGTATTGTAGAAAATTGGATATGTATGTTTGACATCACAAATTAAATAAATTCTTAATCATAACAATATCCTCTACAAATAAATTATATAAATAAATTGAACAAGACTCTTGTTTAATATAGAAGTATCTTCTTCTTCCCTTTAATAAAATTCGCAGATATGACTTAATGTTCAAGCTTACTGTTAAAACAATAAAAGAATTACTGTAAAAAATTACAATGCAATTATAAAATTTCTGTACAACAAAAGAAAATTAATAAATTGCACATAAACTGTTTATTTACATGTTAACTATTTTAACAGTGATAAAATCCAGAAATAATTTCAAAAATACAGTAGATATTACAGAAAAATGACAAAATATAATAATTATATAGTCGGTAAAAATCAAATTTCCAAGATTTTTGTACTTAGGTTTTGGTTTATGGCAACAAATTTTGCTTAGATATAAAAAATAAGTGATGCATAATAATGTGGTGGTTTTTGATAAAAATGTTATGTTTATAACTAAAACAATGACATTTCATAAAATGTTTCGTAAGAGTATTATCCAGGTTGAGACTTGTATTTTTCACAAATTGAAAGAAGAAACTGAAGAAGATACTTCTATGAAAATACTAATATATTTTGATATAAAAATGTGTAGACTATAGTGTATTGATAGGTGATTATTTAAGCACAATAAATAATCGGAAATCCAACTCAAAGTAATAACATAACATGTTTGTTTTAATATAAATAATAAATAACTTTACATTGGAAATAATAGTAGTATCAATAATAGCATGATTATAAGCTAAGATGAATTATAATCATATTAAGATCAAATTCAAAAAATCAAAATACATTTATACATGTAGCTAACAAAATATCTATATAGCAATTACTATTACTGATTGGGTGAATATTTAATGTCATTTAAAGATGTAATAAATCGAAAATTTAGGTATTGCGACTGGATAAATAGTGCAATACAGGATTAAATACATGAACTGCAACGATGTTTACCAGAAAAATTATTAATAGGTCTATTATTGAAAAAATCGCTATTTCCGATTGTGCATTGATTATACGGCTTCCTGAGATTACTATATCGTTATAATTGAATGAAAAGTAGCTTGAAAAATCATAAGTATTGAATAAATAACACAAATATATAAAATGAATATAGAAAGAAATCAAGAATAATGAAAAACAACAAACTTACTAAATAATATTGAATAAATAAACGAACAAAACAAAACTAAACTCAAAAACAACTGATCCAGGTTGCATGCAATAATAATAATAATAATAGCTTAAATACATAAAGATAGAAAATGAAATCGAATTGCGAAAAGATCCTTCTGATTTCAAAATACTATATGATATTCTAAATACATATATAATTTAATGGTAATTGATTGATAGTACAATCAAAAATATATAATAAAATCACAATATTATCAAAAGTACAATCTATGATGATAGAGATATAATACAAAAAAATGAAAAAGTGTTCAAAGATATACATACACAATGAAATGCGAAAATATTAATATTTTTTTCAATTTCCTAAGGCAGCTTCTGATGAATCAATGTGTGTAATTAGTCTATTGCAAGAAAAATCAGTAATCGAAAAAAATGAACTTCAAATGCAAGGATATAAAGACACAGTTTTCTCAAAGGCACAAAAGTCTTATTTTCAAGGCACACAGTTTCAAAATTTCAACTCAAGAACAACATCAACAAACAAAAACTATTTGTAACTTCATACTGGACATGACTCACAACACTATTTATTAATGCTAGTTGTAGCAGAGCAAAAATCTCATCAACTTGTGAAATCTATTGGCAAAAAACCATCAGTTATTCATGAAAATACTGGAAATTCTTAAAATAATCAATGATCACCATAATTCGTTAAGGTTACAAAAGTACGTGAAATTTTTAGGAAATATTATTAAGAAAAATTCTTATAAGAAATCACTGATAATATTCATCATCCAATGTAAAAGGATAAATAGTTTAAACTATGATGAGAGCATTCAAATAAATTCATTCTTAGATGGTATAAAAAATAATCAAACTCTTCAAAAATGTACATTTTCCTTAAAAAAGCAATACACAATTTGATAGACAAACTATTGAAATTAAAGTATCAATTACCTCTCATTCTCAAAACACTGCTTAATACAATAATATTATTGTATATAGGACTTATTGATAGATATCATTATAGGACTAGTACCCTTCAAAAACTTGAAGAGTGATTAATAAATTTGTCATAAAAACAAAGAATTATAACCTGATTGAATGAAAATTAATTAAACCATGCAGATTTCTTCTAGAAATGTAGAAAAATAAGGCCGGAAAGCTCCGGATTGCCTCTGAAAGTTGACCTGTACAGGTAACCATCTGCGGTGATAGACCCGTGTATGTCAGGGTCTAATAAAAAATTATCAAAAAACAATATTGGAATAATATAGGAGAAATAAGCAGAACATTGATATGATTCTTTTAGATAATAATTGTTGAATAGAAAGAAATGCAAGAATTGAAAAAATATTTATCAATGAATGATGTTAGAAAAACATGAAAATGAATTGAGTGATTAATAATAAATAATGGAAGACCAAAGTTTATTACAAAAGTACTTATTCTACTAAGAAAAAAGAACATGTTTTTGAGGCTGTGGAAATGCACCAATTATCATAGAACTCGACCAATAGGTTTCGCCTTATAAAACTATGATTGATAAAGAATAATAAAAATTAATAGTAAATAGAAATCGAATCAAAATAATAACAAATTGATGGTTATAGAGAGAAATCAGATATACTCATCATTCTGACATATTTACAACATGAGGTAATGCTCAAAAGAATATCACAATTTATTAAAATGAAAATGGATACAGACTTTGAAAGCCCGTATATCTCAAAATATTCAAAAATAATCTCAGATCAATAAATACAAATTTAAACCCAAGTAAATTTGAAACAAATAAATATCAATCTAGGATTCTAGGTAGAAGAATTGAACAAACTTTTCTTTGTGATCATTGGTTTAATTATTATTAATGATGTTCTATTATATATTTGAAAAATTGTATTGAAAGTATGAGATAAATACCATGTAAACCTCTCCTGAAAAAATAAAAACCGGTAATTATCAAGAAAACCAACCAGCATTTGCAACAATGGTTGAACTTTAAGAATCATCAATGATGAAAAAATTGAAATCAGTGATCTTCGATAAATCTAGATATCACGATTGAATTGCAAACCATTGACACCTGTTCATGCCTAGTTAACATACAAACACCTAGCATGATTCAAGTCAATGATAACTATAATGTTGCATAATAATCTATTCATTGATAATCCACTCCTTGTCATTCATCACCCCAACCATACTATAGACAATGATCAATCCAAAACTGATAATAATTGGTTATTGATCACCCTAACCTTACTATAGACAATGATCAAACCAACTGTGTTGATCACCCCAACCATACTATAGTCAATGATCAACCCAACTGTATTGATCACCCAAACCATACTACAGTCAATGATAAACTCAACTGTATTGATCACCCCGACCATAATATAGTCAATGATCAACCCAACTGTATTCAACACCCCAATTATACTATAGTCAATTATCAATCCAACTGTATTGATCACCCCAACCCTTCTACAGTCAATGATCATTGGTTATAGATGTACAGTAGTATATTCTGTGAACTATTGATCGAGTTCTTGGTGCACCCTAACCTCAGATCATCAGCAGCACTTACAGGTTGAGCTCAGAAAGCATCATCAGGCACTCCAGCTGATTGCGGCTGATCTCATTGAACACAGGCAGTCTAGCTTCAGCGAACGGACTGGACGACCTTGGGTAGCCAATGGGAGTGCAGGGGGAGAGTGGGCTAAGCGGGCGCACAGGACTGTTGAATGTAAATGCTGTGTTGGCAGAAAAGCTGATGGTGGGGGTGAGCCACCCAGACTGCTAGCTGGCGAGGAGCAGACTGAGGACGCTCGAAGGTCCAGAGGAGAGGGGCGGGCGGCAGCTGCTCTCAAGGACGATTGGCGCAGTTCTTCAGAGTGGATGAAGTGACATCTGCTGCCATAGGGACAGATTCCGTCGGTGTGGAAGGTTCGGCAAAGTTCTGTTTTGTACTTGGGATGACGCGACAGTAGGCGCATATCTCCCTCGCCATGTGCAAACTGGCATTTGTCGCCATACTTGCAGAAACCGTTCTCCTCATAGGGACGACACAGTTCGGTCTTGTAGCGTGATGTGTTGACAACGGCAGCCTCTGTGCTGCTGGAGCGATTCGGCTCTGACTGGGTTCTGCAACAGACAACGGATGACCGTTCTGTAGGAATTAGTTCGGAGTTTGTTATCTGAGTTACATTTTTTGTGAAGGAAATGCCCACATGAGCTCTAGGCTTATGCATGGGAGGTTGATGATGAGAGATGAGAACTACTTTTTAGGCAGCCGGGACCGACGGCTTAACGAAGTGACCGTCTGTTGTCAAAATCTGTTTTAGTCAACAGAAATCAAATTGGGATCCTTTGTATTATCAGACCAGCGATACACTACCTCGGATAACTGACCACTCTAGTTGGTCTAATGTCTTGAATTAATGTCGTCAAACGTCAATATATTTTGTAATCTTTTAATGGAATAAATAACCTAATATAATCACCATCATCCCTCCCATTACAAACAAACAAGTCGGAAGGCCAGTTTTATGAAATCCAATTGAGTTCTACTACTGTAAAACTACGTCATCGCATTGATTTTAGTCATTCACTGGTTTTTGTTGAATTTTGTCTGTTATGACATCGTTTTAAGGTGGTAGATATCAATCAATCAAACAATCTCATTCACAATAATACAATAATTTTTTATAAAAGAAAGTTATAGTAAATTACACACAATGGATTAGAATGACTTCTTTATTTTACTGACATGGCGAAGTTTGGACAATGATGTCCACTCTACCACTTAACCACGTAACTGATGAGAATAAAACCCAAACATCAGCAAAGCTAAGCTTGTGAGCTGATGTAATTATTCTTTGATAAAATTATTCAACAATATAATTAAATTATATCGATATCTACTGAAATATACATAAATATTAATATGGATTACACACCCACTTGGAAACAAACTTTAATGAAAAGTTAAAGCAACCAAGTTTAAAATAAAAATTGTTATTTATACAAATTAGAAAAGTTGAAGCAACCAAGTTTAAAATAAAAGTTATTATTAATCCAAATTGGCATTTTGTGTAATTGGCCTTATTAATAATAAACAAATCCTAAAACTAAATTTTGCTGAAACAGTGCCTACCTCTCAACCCTCCTGTGCAAGTTAGCTGCTGGCTGGTGGTGGTTGAAAGGCTGTGCCGAAACGCGTCTGGCCAACGCTTCCCTCTCCCGCGGATCCTGCTGCTGTTGGTTCCACCTGAGCAGCGCCATCTTGTTCATCAGCTGCAGCTCGACGGCTGCTTGCAGTCCGGCTGCAGTCACTGTCGGCGACGTGACGCCACTGGCCAGACTGGAGCTGGAACTGCCCAACGGACTGGTCAGACCGCTCTGAGTCTGTGGACAGGCAGAAAAGAAAACACACATGTTAGAAATATATAATCTGGAATTTAAATATTGTACCAACACTAGTTACAGACAAGAATTCATTGTACATAATAACTATACTCTGAGGTAAATTCCGACTCGGCGTAGCACGTAAGATAGGGAATACCCCGTTTCCAATACGGAAGTTAATTCAATAATTGTAAAAAGGCCGATAGGCTAGAGCGGCCACTATTGTATACATTTGCTCTACTTCTCCTCCTCCTCCTCCTCTCTTTGTGCACGCCCTTCAATGCAAATCCATTAAATTTCAATATAGCGACCAGGACTGAAGATACTAAGAGAAAAAACAAAGACTGTGATCTCTTGTAGCTAGATATCATTTATTCAATTAAAAATATCAAATAAACGATATTCTCCATTATTTGATATTTGTCATTTATGAAAAATATTATTGAAATTGTTTTATTCTTCTTCGTTTACAGTGTACAGCAACAATAAATAAATGTTCGAAGAAGACTACTCACATGGGCAAATGCCTGTGGGTGAGGAGCGATTATTTGTTGTCTCGAAAATGTTTAGGAACAGGATAATCATAACCAGTCAGGGGCGAACCCAGAAACAATTTTTTGTAGGGGGATATCAGCCCTCTTATAATTCAAAATATAATATACATAAGTAGGCTATAATATTCCATTTTGTTCTATAATCTACGGGGAGGATATATATACCCTAAACCCCCCCCTGGGTTTACAGATAAGGTAGGAGGTTTTAGAGTAACTTCAAATTAATTGTATGAAACTTAAATATTGTAAGATTTATATGTTTGGACTTGATAAATTATCATTGTTGTTCAGAATTGTGGTTGGTTAGATTCACTTATGCTAAAAAATAGTGATATCCTGTCTTTGAAAAACTCTTCAAAATTCATGAAGAACTCTCTAAAAATTTCGTATTGTATTTGAATTTCAGTGTTTCTAACGACTACTGCAGTCAACCAAGTCATTCACCTTTCTATTGCATCAAGCACACAACAATCCCAGCTAGGAAGCCAGCTAAGTTCAAACTTCAAGTAAGCATCTGAATAAGCAGCAGTGGCAAAACAAGTCATCATCATGTTCAAGCGAGCCTCTATTCATGAATTGCATGTGTGCTCGCGTAAGTGTGTGTGTGTGAGCGCTTGTTTAAATTCATACATACACACACACACACACAAGAGGCGTACTCCCTCAGTGCTAACAAAGCCCTAGTACGCATGCGCGACATAATTAATTACGTTTTTCAGTTCAATGGCTTCAGATTGGACAAAAGATACATGCGAAACAAGATGCTTCAGTAGATGCAAGTGTTGGCACGTTGTGTACTAATGATATAATGTACTCAAGTGGCATCTAATCAAGGAGTACTGCACATGTATCATGGGTGGTATGATACCGGTAACAGAACTATTTTGATTGTAAATAAATATTTGTATTTGTTTTTGGGAAATGAATCATCATTTATTTATTCAGTAATACTGTGATACATAATAAAATACTGCAAATACGGTTGGTTAATTTTGACAACAGGATAATGGATTGCCAATGTATATATACAACATATTCAAAATTTATGAGAATTCATCTACTATCAAATATTGTAAAACTTGTAATGATTCACGAGTTTTTCAGTGTAAACCCCAACAAGTCTGTAAGCTTCCAGTTTCCTATCTTCAAAATGGGTTACAGTAAACTGTAGTTTACAGGTTATTAACCTTAGACTCAAGAGACTGTATGCAGTGACAGTGACTTGGATTATTAATCATTTTTCCATAAGCGCAATGTTAAATGAGAGTCCATGTCCATGTAAGTCATAGTCATAAGTGTCAACGAGAGTTCAAGTCATAGATGTTTGATGTGAATATTACAGTAATTTCTCAATAAATTACCCCATTATTGTAATCATCAACAGAAGAAAATATTGTACTGTATATAGTTGTAATTGATAAATTTGTATTTTAATAATTGTATGCACCTATGTATTTTTTTGTTGTCAATAAAATAAATGAAAATGCAAAATTATTACTATTATAAGGACATAACTTTATAATTTTATCCTGTGGTTCAGGATAAATGTCCATGTTTGCTTATTCAGTGGAGGAGAACCTTGAGATAAAGGTTTGAGAGAATAGAACTATTTCATGTTCGACTTCTGTCTAGACAAGTCCGTACACCCCTTTTACAGGTCAGTGGATGCAATGAGAATGAAAAAATATTTCTAAATTGACAAAGAATGACGAATCCGTGTTTTTCAAAATAGAGTTTATAGCTGGATAATAAATAATCTACAATGTTTGTCATATTTTTTCAATTTGCCCTTATTTGTCTTCCTCCTCTTCTTCACTTACCCCCTCCTCCTTCATCTTCTTCTTTTACAGTGGACAGAGCGAGCAGTCAACTTTCACTTGTTTGGTTACCTCACACTCACATTCTCTCACTCTCCATTTCATTTCAACCTGTCCTTCCTTCTCTTCTTCTCACTGATATGCAGTCTCTTTCACTCTTCTTATACGTCTTTTTTGTCTTTAGGCGTCCTTACGAAAGCTATTATGCTACAGGTAGTCGTCATATCCTCCATGTTATGTACAAGAGTTGCCATGATAATTATTCAAGGTGTGGCTTGGAGACGCTAACAAAGAACGAGCGAGGGAAAGGATGAACAAACAGAAAGAGAGAGAAAGAAACACAGAGAGAAATAAAAAGAGAGTGAGAGAGAGAAAATATTAGATGATAAGAGAGAAAGAGAGGAGGTAGAAGAAGAAGGAGTAAAAAACAATTACCGTACAAGTGTATTCTTGAATGAGGAAATCAAGTCCTGCAAGCAATAACAACTGTCAAGTACGTACATTTGTGAACTTGCGGATATTTACAGTACTGTAATTTCATTCTAAAATGGTTATAAACCATTAAACAATCAAGTTTGCAACAAAAAATCGGTATTTCCCTCTATAATTTTCTTTCTTCATTCAATCACTCAAGATTCTTCCTATTTATCTCGTTGTAGTCAATGAAAGCTGTTTGTAAACCGGGGCCAGAGCCAGTTTTGTAATGTTTACAAGTGAACATAAGATATTTACTGTGATTTTATGTGCAGCTAATGATTTGTTAGCAAGAAAACTAATAAAAAAATTAATGCTTCATTATTGTGTTGAGGATACACAATTTTTTCTACTGGTAATTTATTTAAAGTTCGAAGTTAGTGTAAAACTTCAATTAACGGTGAATTGGAAAAACAACTTGTGATGTGAAGGTCGAAGTAGTCTTCAAGGTCAGCATGTTGTTATGTGACTGTAATCATGCATGATTATTTAGTTACGGTAATTTTATACTTATTTGTTCAACTCCAATATTCATACTGAAATGAAGTGGAAAAACGAAATTTCTGTGTTGCATGTTATCAAAATGAAAAGTTTTAGGGAAAATAAATTCTAATTTACTTGACCATCTTCACTTCAAGGATAAATTTCATACTATTAATTCTTGTAAATGCCTTCTACATTTTGTCCTGTGACAATATCTGAATTTTTCAGGAGCACTGTGCATGTGCAGTTAAAAAAACAAAAGTCTTGAACTTTGACGTGTACAGTACCTACTTTAAAATAATAGCAATATTTCAGGAAATATTGCTATCTACAACCATTTCTAATACGAAGAAGAGTACGAATCAGAAAATGAACTGGGTGCATTTTATTCAAAAGGAACTGAAGTCTGTTATTTTCAAATAAAAAGTTTGGTAGATGAAATATAAATTGTTTCAATAAAGTGAACATAAAACTTTACTTATGAAACGATCTTATTCAAATGAAGACTACTAGGAAGGAATACTAGACTGATTATTATTATCATTTTACCTAAAATAAAAATAAAAGTTTATTAAATGAAATAAAAATGGTTTACATAGAATAAATATAAAACTTTTCAAGTGAAACAATCTTATAACATAGAGACTGATTACTACTGATTTATTAGATAGAAAAGCAGAAAACTGAAAATATGAAGCCCATTCCACGCGTAATAAGCTCCTACATAATTTATGGATACAAAGCACTCATTTGAAACATTGAAAGTATCATCATTATTCATAACGAATTTCTCTTTCCAACAGTCACGATTATGCTAGCAAAGTGAGTGGGTTTGCTTCCATCAGTTGAAATATGAATGAATAATGAAACGATTGTTCAAGCTTCTAATTTCAACCTTTCCATGTTCATTTTAATCTTTTCTATCTCCTGGTGCTATTTCGATGATAATTTTATAGTTTCTCAAGTGCAGTTGCATCTACATAGTAATGAGATGCCAAAGTGCATCAAGAAATAATGATATGCATAAGAATTCAATACTCTTATAAAATGTATACAATGACACACTGAAATATTATTATTGACATCTGAAGCTGGTGAAACTTGTAAGTTTCTATTTATGTTTTATGGAAGTATGGAAATTTTGAAGTAGCTACCACAAGAAAACTAACTCATTTAAGCAACAACTTGAACCGGTACTTGTGAGCTACTTATAAATCTCAAGGTTAATCAAGATTCAAGTGATATCATTAACAGAAAATATCAAATAACAAATCCACAAGGGATTTAGTAAATCTAATGTTCACAAGTTTAATGTCTATGTAAATACGGAATATATTACTCAATAGCGGTATAAGATATTGTAAGCAGTCATCCTGATAACAGTAAAAATTCAAATATTCTTGAAGGCTTGTTCAGTAATTAAGGATTTTGCTCTTAAAGGTATGCTAATGATTTAGGATAATTGGGCAATAAAATAGCCAATGTATCGCATACTATACAGAATATACTCCAGTTTACTGTTAGTAGTGTACTATATTACAGCGTAATTCAGTCAATGAGCTAGGAATCAATCAAGGGTAGCGATAGGTATTTGGAATGATTGAAAAGAATGATATTTCAAATAATATTTACAATTAAATAAAGACATATAGAATTATTTCAAGATGGTTTGTAGGGATCAATCCTCAATAACCCTGAAAATTGGATACGAAAGTCAGGGAGAAACAGAAGATGAAGAGGAAGCAAAGGAAGTAGAAAAAGGAGAAGGAAAAGTCGAAATAGAAGAAGGAGAAGGAGCAGAAGAAGAAGAAGAAGAAGAAGAAGAAGAAGAAGAAGAAGAAGAAGAAGAAGAAGAAGAAGAAGAAGAAGAAGAAGAAGAAGAAGAAGAAGAAAATTATAAGAAGGTTAATGAAATCGCTGTTAAGAAATTCAATAAAAAAAAACTTTGTTTCGCTATCTCAAACTTGAAAAAACAAGAATTTTTTAGTGCTCAAAATTTGATAAACAGATTAGTAATAATTCCAACACAGGAAAATTCCCAACAGAATTATACAGTATCCACAAAACTTTGTGGAATAATCAGAAAACAAAAAGACAATTAAATGTTGCTGAATTTTTGGTGGGAATTGAAGCACGGTCTCACGGTCAGTGTCACATTCACTGTCAAGGTCGTCAGTTTGATTGTCTGTTTCTTGTTCGCCTCCTCCTCCTATTTTTTCCATGTCATCTTTTTCTTCCTCTTCTTGCAAACTCACGATAGAGTAGTCAAAAAAATAATAAGTTCAAAATCTTCTAAGTTCTAATTTGACAATAAATGTTGTTACAAGATCAACTAAGAGTAATTTAAATCGGACAAGTAATTATTTGTAGATGAAGGACGTGAATAGTGAAGATAATATTTTATGTTTGATAAAATTCTCAATATTGGGTTCAATATTTAAATATTAAATGAATCTATAGAATATTACTGGCGTGTAAGTTACTTTTATCGAGTTATTTACTTGAGTTTGCAGTGTTTATCACTACTTGATATTTTGACCGTAGTGGAATGGATTCCTTACAAGATACATGCACGAACAAACTTGGCATTGATAATCAGTGTTCAATGTACTATATATGCATGTACACTGTACAGTACTTTTAAATATTGATTTACGATTCATTCTCTGAAATCTACCACTCCGTTGCTTGCGTCTACAACCACTTTTAATCAAGCGATTACATGTCATGAGAAATTTATATTCCATTTCCTTATTATGTTATTTCATTTATAAATATATAAATAACAAAAACCACAATGTAATTAATTTCACACCGAGAGCACAGATTAAGTGAGGTGATCTATCGTTTACGGCCAAAGGTCCAATGGCATAAATACATACTTATTTGCATAGAATAAGTAATAATTAAAAATAAATAATAAAATAAATTATTCACAAAAATTAAATTGATTCAAATTTGAATCATGTCAATAATTTGAATTATTCCATTAATTCAAATAATTTTATTATTTTCAATTATTATTCTATTGATTGAAATTATCTCGAGTTCAAATTATTTGAACGAGTTCACCCCGTGCAGCGCAAAGCGCCGCTCACTTGATGATTTTTTAAAAATAGTTGAGAGTATCATGTTAAGTAAATCATGAGTATTTATGAAATATAATCTATTATCGTCTTAAATGGAAGTGAGACACTATTTATAAGCGAACATTCTCATTCATCTATGGTCAAGGGTAAGAGCGCAAAAACGCAGACAGAATCAAACCACGCAATTGCGTGCGGCAATGAGAAACGTCGCCGCAGGTCACGACACGGATCCGACACGATGCGAGTCTGCGAGTCTGCTCAAACTCATTCATCTGTAGAATGGTCCGCAGGGTAAAGGCGCAAACGCAGACTGGTTGAAAACCGCTTTGGTTGCGGTGCAACCGTGATGAGAAACGTTAAACACACGGATCCGACACGATGCGAGTCACGAGTCTGTTTGCTCTGCTCTGCTGTCATCATTATACGACACGTAATTGCACGAAACGTAGACATCTATTACTGTATTGTCTGTGGTAATAACTTGTAGCTACTTCATATCCGCATAGCAGAACAACAGAGAAAGTACCAATAAGATACTGGTATGATGTTTAGTTTGGTTCTACCGTGATTAGTACGCAGTAATAGAGAGTAGTAATGAATATACTGAGTAATATAGATGTTGAATGTGTTATAGAATGGATATTACGATGGGGTGCGTGTAGTAGTAAAGGTGATATTAAATAAAAATAATCGAAGGTGTCACAACCACAAATTTATTAAAACTAGGACATCCCAGGTCGCAGAAAACTGTGACTATTGAACTACATGAAATAGTTTCCAATCCTCTTCCTCCCCCTTCATCTACATTCTCTTTTCCTTCTTCTTCTCCTCCGTTTTCTTCTTCTCATTCTTCTTCTACTTCTTCTCCTTTCTTCTTTTTCTTCTTCTTCTTCTTCATCTCTTACTTCTCCTCCTTCTTTTCCCTGTCATCCTTCTTCTCCTTCTCCACTTTCTTCTCATCTCCTTCTCCGTCTTTTCCATCTTCTTTCACATCTTCTCCCTTTTCTCCCCGATCTTCTTCTTCACCTTCTTTTCCATCTCCTTCTCCTTCTTGTTCTCACTCTCTATCTTTCTTTTACCTGTGCAAAGGACAATGAAAAATTAATTTTTCGTTTCAAAACAGCTGATCGACGTCGTCTTTTTATAGAATATAGATTTAGTTTGGTTTAGGTTTAGGACGTTACATGAAATTGTTTGAATTTTTGTTATTTCCCAAAAACACAATACAATATACAGTAAAAGCGAAGAAGAACAAGAAAGGCATACAGGTGTAATAGATACAGTGTGAAATATAGGTATACAGATGCATCGATAAGTTTAGCTTGATATATACATTGTAATGTATGTAGTACCTAGTAATAGTAATAGTGATTGGTGATTATATAGATATTGAGATAGGTTGAGTGCAGTGAAAATTCATTTAACAATTTCAGAGTCAGGCTGTCCAGACTAGAGGAGCCATGTAATGTTTTGACGCTGATTCTTCACTATCCGGTAGTTTTCACTTTCAGTTGAACTGAAGAGAAAGAAGAAGAGGAAGCGATGCGATTTGCAGCCAGCATTAACTGGTTTGTCAGGAAGTGCACTAGCCAGGAAGGAGAAAATATGGTTGTTGGTTAAGAAGAAGAGAAAGAATAACATGTAGTGATTACAGAAATGAAGATGAAAAATCTCTGACCATCATCTTACAAGTTTTTTCTCAAGTATTTTTTTCAATGAATAAGTGTATCAAAATGCAAGGTTCTCAAGGTGTACAGAATGAACTTTCTATACAACTTGAATAACTCCTACCTACAACACACGGAGTGATTAACCATGCTGGCAAACAATTTTTCAGGTTATGCCATAATAATGTCTTGGGTTTTTTCTCTTATGAGTTGATTAACCATGCAGGGAATAGGCGATTCAATTATTCATAATTATTTTACTGTACTGCAAAACAGAATATTGAATAGGAAAAACTTGTAAAAATGAATAATCATTGATTTTTACATGTAAATTGTGAATAAAATTCGTAACTTACTACTTCACATAGCAATAACGTAGAGTTTATAATATTACTGGTAAAATAGGTAAATTGGTAAAATATAGATCATGGGAATTGCTCCAACTCAGAAGTACGTTAATATTTTATCAACATAATATTGAAAACGCCAGAAAAATCACCAAAGAACTTTGAAAATATGGAGAACATTTTTGAATAAGAAAACGAAGTTATCATAGCCACAAATTTATTGAAATATCGAAGAATTGGTTTTGGTTGTTACACCATTATCAATCTCTTTGAAATTTACCAGAGATTGATCATGGTGTAACAACCGAAACCGGTATCTTGATATCTATCTATATAAAAGAGAAATATTTTAATAAATTCGTAGGAGTGACAAGGTCGAGTTTTTTTATTCAATATGGATAACTACCACAATATCACCTTCTCCACAACACAAAAAGTTGAACCTTTTTTCAAAATTAAAAGAATATTTCATTGTGATACTGTAATATTGAAAAACGACAAAAACATCACCACAGAACTTCGAAAATATGAAGTACTTGAACAATGTAAGACGTTTTTGATCAAGCCAATTCACACTTGTGGTTAAGCATATCGGTTACCTCAATACTTATTAGAAGTCCACGTATTATTACATGTTCCCTCATTGAAATTCACCAAGCATTTCCCCCCGGCTATATGATTATTATGTGAAAAGATGACCTACTTTTCACTATTATAGGAAGAACATAGCAAGGAAGACGGTGCAAGGGTCTCCAACGTAGTCAGCTGCTTTCTTGATATTCAGGAAGTAATTAGGAAAGTGCCTTCACCTGTAGCTAGCTGCTAGAAAGGTTTGCTGCGTCACAGCAGCTGTTAACCGTTTCCGACATTTATGTTTGCTGAATGAAGATAGCACAACACAGAATTTGCAAAAGGCTTTCATTCTACGCTAGATATATTAGAGTTGGAATCAAGAAAAAATATTGGCCCACAATGTGCATATTCATCTTAATATTCTCCTTTTATTACTCGATGGAGTATTTATTACTCCTTATTATGCTAGGAGTATATAATTGGAATCAGGAATGAAATGTAGACCTATAATGTGCATATTCTTCTAAATATTCTCCATTTATTACTAAATGGAGTATTTATTACTCCTAATTGTACTAGGAATATAGAATTGGAATCAGGAATAAAATGTAGACCTACAATGTGCATATTCTTCTAAATATTCTCAATTTATTACTCGATGGAGTATTTATTGGGCCTACTCCTTATTATGCTAGGAATATATTGGAATCAGGATTAAATTTAGACCTATAATATGCACATTCTCCCAAATATTCTCCAACTACTTCTCGATCATGTAATAAGATTGAGAAAAGACAATGGGGATTAAATGTTTAATAGATTAGAGATTTTGATTTGAATATTGTCACTCATTATAATATTGTTATTATTCATTATTATCGTTATAATTCATTATTTTTGTTATCATTCAATTACAAATGAGTGTTATCACTTTATTAGTGTTATAATTAGTGTTATTTACTTGGCTTGTGTCATGTCATAGTGTCATGGCTTGCAAATAAAACAATACTGTATTTACTAACACAAGCCATACATAAGCCAAACACATAAAATATCAAAAATAAGTTAAATAACCCTTCCGTTCTTGTGAAATGAAAATAGATTGGAATGTTGATAAGATTGTAATAAAATAATGAGAGCGAATAGAAGTAGAGAACAAAAATGAAGGATAGGAGAAAAGTAAAGAGAAGAAAGAGAATAAAAGAATGCCAGGTATGGAAGAATAATAAATCGCCCTGTACTGTACATTTATTCTTGTGTGTTGTTGTTGTTGTTGTGAATAACCTTTCAATTTCAAATAAATGAAAAGTATTGTGGAGAATGAAGATGGAAGTAGAAATGGGAACTGGAGTAGAAACAGAAGCTAGTAAAAGGAACATAATGTTACAAAAATTCAGGAAAAGGAAGAATACATTGTCCTTATAATATTGCACAAGTAGACAAACCAGAAAAATCAGGAAGGTGATTGGATAATGGTGGCCACTTGAACCAGTCAACTTTTTGCTAAAAACTTGTCTATTTCAAGTTTCAACAAGTTATTTTCTGCTAAAGCTTCCTTGTATTCTGCAGAAGGAATGCGGTAGATTTGTGACTTGAACATTGAATTTTTCAAACAGCAATTTGGTTCGACACTAGCTTATTCTGTTATACGAGTAGTATTCGTTAAGTTAATCAGTAAAAAATAATTTGTCACGTCAGAGAAATAAAGAAATCATTCTATTCCAAAAATTCTATGTAACGTATTATAGTGCGATTCACGTCAAGAAGTCAGCATTGCTTATATGAGGAGCACTGATGCCAAGTTTCATTGCGAGAGAAAGAGAAAACTGCACCAAACGTGTTTGTTGGGACTGTGTGCGACAACAATGCACAGTGCGGCAACTATGCAGAGTGCGAATAGGATAGAAACATCAGCAACTGCCTTGTGCTGAACAAGGATAGCAAACTCCCACCTAAGCAATGCTGACTTCTTGACGTGAATCGCACTATAGCAAGGAAATTATTACGAAATATAACAAAAATATATTGACAATTATTGTACAGAATTTACGAGTATTCATTCTAATCTAAATTCTATGTATTTTACTTGCAAGGAAATTATGACGAAATATAAAAATTTAATTATTGAACAGAAATTACGAGTACAGTATTCCTGCATGAACTCAGTAAACATGTGCAGTAAATAATATTGCAATTTCTTGTTCTCTTTTGTAAAGTTACTTTATTGAAATGACAATTCTCCCAAAATATGACTTGCATTGAAACAGGCATTTTACGTCATCATTGTTTTTGACGAAAATCAGCTTACAAATTGGTTCTCAGATTGTCAAAACTGATGACTTGCTTGTAGAAAGCGCCGCTCTTGGGAAAACACGTGTTTACAATAGGAGAGAACTGAGAGAGAAAGAGAAAGTGTGTGAGAGAGCATGAAAGACAGAAAGAAAATTAATGAACAAGACAGAAATATCTATTACTTATTGTTCCGTACTTATTTTACAGGAAATACGTGAAATTCGTTTCGTTCCTATCTGAGAATTGCCTTCCCCTACCTAATCATCTTCTCTATAATTTTCTTTTCTTATCTCGCAATTTTTTCGATTTCCACTTTTTTCCTTCCTTTCTTGTACGCCATCTTTCACATTTTATCCAGTATTTTCAACTTCTCTCCATCTTATTCTTTGTTCGTATTGTGGAAATTCTACAATCTTAAATCTATAAACCGTTGACACAGTAAATTAAGCAACTAAAGTTCACAGAAATATATTTAAAAACATTCAATTTACTCACAACTGTAATAGCAGTGCTATAACAATATTATTGTTATAGATATTTGTGAATCGGCAAACTCACCTAAAACAAATGAGAGAAATTTATTAGAAAACATTAAAATATTCAAGAGACGGGTTTTAAAAATATATATTTTTCGATAATTCATTCATTACAACCATAGAATCAACTACAGTAATATTATAATGAAAAGGAACAGACTAATCAAATACCAGTAATATTATAACAAAAAAGGAACAGACTTCAAATAATAAACTAGACAGGTTGATCTATAGGAAAACTAGATAAAACAAATTAGAAAATGAAAGATAAATTAAATTTATTGAATACGAAAAGTAAAATAAGAATAGAACTAGAATTTCTGAAACTACAATCCACTTGCACAAACTGCTATAAATTGTTCATTAAAGATAATAATATTGGAAATTTAATAAAGTTCATTAGAAATTTCATTTAAATATTAGAGATTCAATGGAGGTTCCATTGAATATTATATTGTATTTGAATATTATTTATTTATTCAAGCAAGTACAAATAACACGAGGGAATGGAAACAGTCAAAAATGTTTTCCCTTTCTAATATTTTAATACATATTTCGAATGAACGTTGAGGTATAAAAGTATGCATTGAAAAATATGTATGGAGCTTGTGTTTTTACAATGAATTAAGGTCGGTGTGAAAAGTGATTTGATTGACTAAATAATTAAATAAGAGTATGAAAGGAAATCTACCAATTGATGAAGCTACCATTTCCACCAGGAATCATTTTTGTTGCAACTTGTTCCATGTTAAGATTTTATTTGAGCAAATTACTAGAATAAGAGTTGTTTCACGACCATACTCAACAAAAACTTGACAAAACAGCACTGATCTCCAAATTTACGTTGTAGATAACACTGGTTCCTGTATCACAAATGATTTCCTTTCACACACTAGCAGCCTTCCAAAAAACAAACGCTAATTTTTGAAATGATAACAACCAAAATATGACACAAGATTACATTCATAGACCGACCGGAAGGATACACATTACATATCAAGGACAGTTCAAATTGCGCATCATTATTGTGACAATACTAATATATTCGAAGCACAATAATTGACCTGAATACTTTAACAACGAATTGGAAAACAATAACACTGCTACTACACAACAAAACACATCACATTACTACAACACATTTGTATAGCTATTTTCAAGCAAATACAACACGTACTCGAGTATGTATAGATATATTTGGACATGTTCATTGATCTATCCTTGTAGTTTGTTAAGTGCATTCAATAAGTGATTAATTAGGCAGACGGAAGTCTATTATTCGTTGTAGCATCTGAGACTAGTCGGTTCGTTTCTAGCGACGATTCTGTTCTTTATTGAGCTAATAATAGCTTTACAAGTGGTGAAGTGTGTAATGAATTATGAGAATTGGATAAGAAATGGACTAGATTCAAATATTGAGTAGATATTAGGTCAGTATTCAGAAGAGGTGTTCAAAATTGGGAGTAATCGACTCCAATTTTGAAGTAAATGAACATTATCCAGCCGCCATTTTATGTTCCATAAGAAGGTTGGTTTTTACTTGATACTTTGGCAGAGCCAATGATAGTCATTGGCAGAGCATCTAGCCACGCCTACGAGACTGTTGATTGGTCCATCATTTTGCATCAAGCACCAATCCTAATCCATAATAATAAACAGACAGTAGTACTTTGATTGAAAGAGTTAGAAATACAATACAGTATTTACAAATACAGTTATGATTTTTTTCAATTAGTTAATTTTAATGAATTTTTTTAGTTAATTTCTAATGAACACCGCAAAACCTAGTTAATTTCAGTAACGAACACCTCACACAAGTCAAATGTAACAAAATTTTGTTTATTCAAAATGTATGAGGAGTTTCTGTGTGAAAATTTTTCTGGATATGTTAATTGATCTTATTCATGTATCCAAATGTAAACTTAGCTCAACATTTTGCAACTTGTACTAAAAACAAAGTATTGTACCTAGAATAATTTTTACCTATGCGGAAGATGTAACCTTCCTTCACGTTTTTGACATGCATTTTCGTGAAGAGTTTTGCGACCTTACTAAATTCCTTCCTTCTCTACATCATTTCCTTTTTCTCCTTCTTTTTCTTGTTCTAGTTACTTGAGCCTTGAACCATTATCGCCTCCTTGTTCCGTTTTCTGTTTTACTGATGATGATGATGATGATTACTTCCTCCATCGTATCCCGATTTTGACCTTGAAAGAGTGAGAAAGGACAACAGACATAGTTATCTAGCATTCTCTCTCTTTTCGCCCGTATCCCCCGATTCGCTTCAGCTGTTTCACTTTTGCTTTTCCGTCGTTGTCCAGGGGAGGGGCGGAGGGGTTTAGATAAATGGAGAGGTAAAAAAGAAAATAAGAAAAGTGAGCAGGACTGGAGTGAGCCGTGTGACCTTGGAACGTGGTTATTGGAGCATCACTTTTCTTCTATTTTTATTAAAGATACTCAGATTGTGTCTATCGAAAGGAAACTCTTGCGGTGGTCAAGAAGTGATGGCTTTAGAAATTCAGAGTTTTTAATAAATATTTATTGAAAAGTTACAATTTATGAGGAGAGGCCCTGACAAGGGAGACCATGTTCCTAAGCTTCAGAATAGCAACCAATAGAAACTATAGAATAATATACAAATTTTAATAAAGATGGCGATTCACGTCATAAAAGCGTAAAGTTGAAAGCCTCTCAACTCATGTTTCATGACGAAGTACTCGAAATCATGTTTTTCAAAAGTACCCTAATCTCCAGATTATATCACGGTGTTATTATTGTTATTTGGTGTTAACTGTCCCTATGAACGGAAGGTGATTTGTGGTTTCGTGGTCATTCTTATTGAGTATTCCTTAATTAAGTCTACTAACATCATGTTATATCACAGAGGAAAAATTGTAGGTTTCCTCACAAGTATTTACCTAAACATTTTTGTGATTGAAATGGGAATCGAAATCTAAACGCAATTACAACAGTGAAAGAAATTTAATAACTGCAATATGAATTATAATTGCAAGGAAAACACGTAAAAATACTGTACCATAATAATATGGTTGCAAAATATACTGTAACACAGTAATTTTAAACGAAAGTAGGTTGCAGAGATTTACATTAAATTTTGTGTGTCAATTACTGGAAATCTTGATTTTCTCTCTACTTATATGACAATCTAGTCTTAAAAGACTAATTTATTTGTTATTCCTTGGATTTCGTTGATTTTTTTGCTATTAAATTATTTATTTGTTATTGTTTATTTTTTAGAGTATGTTACAGTACTAAGCCTATTGATTTACAAATTTTTCAATGGTTTTTCTGAAGTTCAAATCAAGATTATCTATAAATTATTTGAAGTTTTTTAATCGTATATTGCTTAGTTAATTGCTGTTTTAAATATTGTGAAGCTCTGAGTAAGATATTACTGAGCTTCAATCACCCATTCAAACTTGAGATTTATTGTCATATCTAAACTTTCTTTCTCCAAAATGTACAGTTATTGAAACGAGTCTAATCAATGACTTGAGATGGCAGATATTCACTACTACTATGCAGTGTAAGTAGTTCTACAATATATTAAATTGTAATATTGATTGGAGTTCGATGAACTCTATTATTTGTTCTTCTACGTCTACCATTATCTGTTACAATCAAACAGGATAGCCTGTTATTCTCAATGAATATTATCTCTTTTAATATCTAACCGAGTACGATACTCAAATACTCTATTTATAATTATTTATATGTATATTTAATGATTAGATTTCCATTATCAGATTCCAAATTTCCCATTTCGATTATCAATGGTTAACTGAGGAAGAGGATCATTGGCCAGTTGCACGAATTTAACCGCCGTTAAATGATGTCATTTAATCGTACCAATGCAACGACAGCTCCCTATTATGCTATGTGAAATCAAATCATCTTACGAAGGTTGAATTTAACTGGCTCTTATGGAATCAATAAATTATTATGTTAGGAAAATTGAGAGAATCTCGTATTGGCTCTAGAAAAAACTTCGAAAAGTAACAAGCTCTTCCACTTATAAGATTATTTGGAACAAATATTATTCTATCTTTATCAACTTCCATTTCTTCTATGGAAATGAAAAGTACTTCAAATATGTTATGTTCTCTATGTTAAGCACTTCAAATAATTAGGCGAGGTGGAACCTACCCGTAAGGGTCTCCCCACCGATAAAAAGCCATACGATGATAAAAAAGAAACTTCAAATAATTTCTCAATGTGATAATTACGGTACCCCCTAATTCAGTGAATTAAAAACTATTCATTGGCAGATGTAAACAAGTGAAAATAATATTGTTTACAAACAAATTACTGTACAAGCAAAGAAGATAGGAAACTGTCTTTGGTACAAGTAACCATCAACAGGAATCTTCGGCATTCCTTGTCTGAAACAAGTAATACGAGAACATAAAACGTTCAACAATAAAGACGCTTTGACAAAATACTTTCGAAAACTAGTTCATTCATGCACACATATCGTAAAAATGCAGAACTGAAAAACTGGACTAACGACTTGAAAACGAAAACGGGCGCGAATATTGTATAACAGGTAGTTTAATAATAATGTTTAGTATATTATTGTAAGAGTAGGCTAACTGCTACTGTTATCGGTGATCAGGTAACTGCTACGTCACCGATCGCGTCATTTCAGAACGCAACAAAATAACTGTGACGAGACGAGACCAGTCGTAATAACAATTTCACCGGGAACTTTCTACTTTAGTTCCTTAACTCAACACAACTGGCGAGACGGTAAACGATTTTTGTAATATCATGGGAGAGGGGAGTAATGAGAGAGAGAGAAAAAGAGTGCAGAGTGGGAAAGAGATTGAGAGAGAGGTAAGTGTGAGAGCCTTTAGTGACTACTGCGGTAGAATTGGATCAGGAAGTATTAAATTTGTAGAGTTCAGAGATAGGAAGGTGGAAATGAATGATTGATAAAATACATACATTTTTTTTTAATTGGATGAAGAAGGAGAAGTTTGACGATTTCTACTTGTAAGATAACCGACTCATGACTTGAAAATTAGAAGAGTTCTTGGAAATATAAGGAAATTAAATTTACAAATCAACTGTTACAGTATTAATATTAGGCTAGGCGTACATTAGTCAAGACAAGACAAGACGAGATTAGTCACGTTTAGACACAGTATCTTCACATAGATGCTTATAAGCAACACACACCGATTAGTCATTGCATCAGTGTGTGCTGCTTCATATTCTGTATGTGAATTACTGTGAATAAACGTGACTAATCTCGTCTTGTCTATTTCTTGTAACTTGTAATATTAGTTACCGTAGTTTACTTTTATAAAATTCAAATATATTGCAAATGAATGGAATTACAGTAGGCTAATAGAAAATTTCAAGTTGGATAAAAGTTTATTGATATCATAATAAAATTTGTTAATAAACGCGAGCTAATATTGCATATAAAATAAATTAATCGTTACAAAACGAAAAGGTTTCGACCAAAATGGACCATGAGAACATTTCGGTTAGATAAAAGTTGATTTAAATTGAAGTATTAAAAGTTGTAAGACATTGCAAATAAATCATCATACGTCGATAAAAGCAAAAGTAGCAAAATGTTTTGGGTAGTAAAAGTTTTCATGAAATTTTTGGCTACGAAATAATGGTAGCAGCAGCTACCGTCTTGGGAAATGAGATAAGGAGCTTTCTCAAGGCGGGCGAATTCGGAGAATTCCACGTTCAGTTGTAGGAATCGAAGCGCTCATTTCTGAGAAGCGCCCAAAATAATGAACGAAGGCATGGGAAAGCGGCTCATTATCGATATCTCACAAACTTCAATGTTTGTTTCGTTAAATTTTCATCATTAAAAGGAGGGAAGCAAACTTGTAAAATATTAAATGATTTTTTCCAAAGTTTAAGCTTTAATAAATAATTTTTCAACAATATAAATAAATAATTTAACAAATAATTTTTAATAATTAGAGTTTTTAACAATATTAAAATCTTTTGAATTGTAACTTTCAACAAAATTTTATGGCCCTTATTGAATGTACTATTTTCTGTATTTTCTCCAAAAATAGGACCCCAAGCTCTAATTTCCTTTCCATTTTCTTATTGACATTGTTTCATTTATTGATATGTATCTACTTATTAACTGATTGAAAATGTGATAGTTGGATATGTAATAATGATAAATGTAAGATTTCATAAATTTTAGTATTTGCAAATACAGTATAATATAATTCAATATAAAATGATGTTGTATCTGCCTAGTTGTTTCATATCAATAAAGACCTCAAAGTTATTAGTGAATTAGATAATAGAATGCCACTGAACCAATAAAACCTCAATTTTTATTGCTGTATTGACGCTCTGTTTTAATCTCTTGACTTTTGCGTGGGTAATGGGAAGGATGATGATGATGGATGAAAGGCTTTAGGTGGGTACTGAACCGAACCACTGGGAACCTATTTTAGGTGCTCATGGATGATATTTAGTGGAGAAGGCCTCGAGTGGTCACCCTTACAACTGGTATAGCATGTGCGCTTTTTTTCTAATCTGAGCTATTTAAAAAGTAAGTTTAGGGAGTGTTATGAACATTGTTTGTTTCAATGTGAATAGAATACAATACTGTATTCTGATTCAGTACTGTATTCTAATTACCTTGGTTTGTTCAATAAGAATGAATATCTAACATATGCAAAATAATGTCACTGATTTGATCGGTCCACGTTTTAAAAATGAGTTTACTAACATCATTGCAAGTATTACTAGCAGAGACACGTGACAAGGAATGAGAAGAAGGACAAACACTGTGGATAAGAGAAGGAGAAAGAGAGAATGATTGATAGGACAAGTTGTAATGTGACCTTGGAAGCAGCAAACCGGTCAGACTCATCTTGTGAGTTTATATTTGAAATTTCGACACAGTAACAAGTTGAAGTGGCTAGTGAGTGAAGCAGCCAGAAAACCAGAATTGTGATTACAAACGTAATCGAGAGCCGGTTGATTATGTGATATTGTGAAACATATACACGCACACACACACACAGGTGCGCTGCCCCCCCCCCCTATCAAACCCCCCGCGCCACCCAAAGACACCTATTTACAACTTTTCCTTTTCTCCGAGGTGTTGTGAGTTTTGAGATCCTTCAGTCCTTCTGATCTTTCAACGGTTTTACTTTTCTTCTTCTTCTTCTTCTTGTTCTCTTCCTATTCCTGTTCCTTATTGGTGTCCTCCAATTCGTTTTCTAATCTATTCTTTTTCATCTATATTTACAAGTTTTCCTTTTCTCCGAGGTGTTTTGAGTTTTGAGGTCCTTCAGTTCTTCTGATCTTTCGACTGTTCTTCTTCTTCTTACTTTTCTTCTTCTTCTTCTTCTTCTTCTTCTTCTTTCTTCTTTCTTCTTCTTCTTCTTCTTCTTCTTCACCTTCTCCTTCTTGTTCTCTTCCTATTCCTGTTCCTTGTTCTTGGTCTCCTCCAATTCTTTTTCTCATCCTTACTCCAATCATCTTCTCATCTTCACTCTCATATTTTTGTTCTCATATTTCTTCTTTCTTTGTTATTAGTCTTTTACAGTGTTTCATATTATTGTGTTCTTCTTCTCTTCCTTGTTCTTGTCCTTCTCTTCTTCTTTTCTTATCCTCGTTTTCCTCCTTTTTCCTGTTTTAAAATTCAATTTCATCTTTTACATTTTATACTATCGTATTTGATTCGCCTCTCCATTCTAGTGTTGATATAAGAAAAAAAATAAAGAACATATTTCTTTTGAGTATTGCATCTCAACACCTATTTCATTCCACTCTGCTAGAAAAATGTTTACGCAATATTTCGAGATAAACGGAAAGTCTAGTCACAGCCTACCAAGTTTTTAAATGTCAAGGTATTTTCTTCACTCTGTTTGCTTGGACTGGTTTGAAATTACAAGTTTTATTGCTTGAATATATTATTTTCGAAAATAACTTACTCCAAATTTGTATAGAAAAAACATAGGCCTACTACAGTCAGATTCTAATAAATGAGTATTTACAACTAATAAATTGGTCTTGTTAGAAAGTAATAATACTGACTTGTTTGTTAGTTGAGCAATTTCAACCAAAACTCATAACCCAGAGTGAAGAAATTGTTACTACAAATCTTGAGAAATCCATTCAAAAAATCAAGTAAATAATTTTTTAACGATTATGCTACACGATTATTCAACTTAAAACCTACAGAAAGAATAATATTGGACACATTTATGAGTCATTGGAATATAAAATACATTGGTCTGTAGGCATGTAGTACTGTAATACTATAGGCCTGTAAAACTGTACTGCCCAAGTCTAAGCTCCGTATCCCTGAAAAACCGGTTTCCGATGACTTATTGCAATCCTCCCAAGGACACGGAACTTGGACTCGAGCAGTAGTAGAGAAATCCATACAGTACTTACTCATAGCTGACTATTTTGAAAAGATTTTAGAATACCCAGTACATACCTGCAAAAAGGAAAACAACTGAGTTAATTACAAGTAAAATTTATGAATAGGTAGAATATTCATTAATTAATTGTAATATTATTAAAAAATTGTATATCAAGTATGAAGTATTATAATACTGGTCGGACCTGAAATGATGAGCCCTTGAAGGATTGCGCTGAGTAATGAAAAGAACGGTGCTATGAGCGGAGCTTGCAGAATGCATATCCCACACAAGATAATTTTATGACAATAATTGCATTATTTCTCCACTCCCCCTCAGAGTCAAGGCTCATATTTTGAGATTCAATCAGTAAATTAGAAGTTCTCACACTTACGATATATTATGAGATTATTGTGTAAAAAAATTAATAATTGATTTTTATAAGAGTTGTTTGCAACCAAAACTTGTGAATTATCTTTGTCACTCAAAAAATGTCAAGTTTAATATAGAAATTTCGTGGAACTTCAGTACTACAAGCTCTGTAAAATCAGGTCAAACCACACAAGTACTGTGTTTACTGTTTTTGGCTAGAAATTTTAATTACAGCCGATAAGCCGGTGTACTCATGTTCGAGTATTTATTTTCTTTTTTTGAAAATAACTATAATCTATGACCTGTCATGCACTGTAGTACCTTTTGTACAGGAAGCAACACAATACTGAACAGTGCATTGTTTGACAGTCGAGAAACATTGTTTATGATAAAAATAATAACATCGGCCCATGTGAACTAAGCGATAAGAATGTTCTTGTTTTGAATGGCTCCCACTCACTTGACTGCTCATGTCATAACTGAACAGAGGTTGAAAAAAGATAGAATAATTTTAAAAAAGATAATGAAAAATAGAGAAGTGAAGAGAGTGAGAGAGAGATATTACAACAATGCAGAACTTATCATGCACTCGAGAATATTTTTTTCTACTGGACTTTTATTATTTGTTGTGATATCATTTCGCATAGATACAATAGACCAATTGTTTCCTAATTCAACTTGTACAATTTATTAGAAAATCTAGGTATTTGATATTATTTATAGGAATAATAGAGTTGATTCAAGTTCGAAAACTGATTTGCAGTACTCAACTTGTTCAATTTGGATTTATTATATTGAATTTGGAATCATGTACTGTACTGTATAGATTGGAAGATGGACTAATTCAAAGTTTACTCTTTGGTAAAGTAGAAATTTTGATTTGGATTTTTGGAAGTATTGTATTTCCACATAATTTACTACTACTAATAGATTTTTAATACATTTCTACCTTTCAATACCTTTTCAAAATTTGAGCGATAGTTCTTAAACAACTTCGCAACAATTCCAACAAAAACTCTTATTTGCAAAACTTTGAGAACTACTCTGTAGGCTACCTATTAGAGGAGGTATATGTATACATGACCACGTGATCCCTCATATGACACACGCCATATCTTCATTGTGATTGTTATTGTTGCAGTCCACGCGTGTCTTGGCCCACATGGGGTGGTTGATTAAGGGGGTAGCTCCTCTCAATAGGGGTGATAACATTGGACAAATTTAATGCGCCCTCATGACTTCAATTATTACGTTGTAGGTTACTGCCACTGAAGAAGGGAGGACAGGAAGATATTCTGAGAAAAGAGGTTGAATTAGTATTAGGGAGTATCATTCATTTCCTACTTGTTGATAACTGAGAATTTCTCGTCTTTGTTTTTATTTATAAAAATACTTAAAAAAGTACTATTATATTACAGAGTATCTTGTATTTATGCTGGTTAAAAACTCCATTGAAATAAGGTTTCTGTTGTTAGATTGAAAGAAATTGAAAGAGAAGGAGAATAAAAACTAGAAAATGATGAGGAAGAGAGAGGAGAGAAAAAGACGGAGAAGGTGAGGAAGGAAAAAAGAAAGGGGTGAATAAGAAGATGATGATGATGAGGATGAAATAGAAATAATATAGGTTGAAAAAGGGATGGGCAGTACAGTACTAGAAGAAAGCAGGGTAAGAAGAAGAAGAAGAAGAAGAAGAAGAAGAAGAAGAAGAAGAAGAAGAAGAAGAAGAAGAAGAAGAAGAAGAAGAAGAAGAAGAAGAAGAAGAAGAAGAAGAAGAAGAAGAAGAAGAAGAAGAATAAGAAGTGGTTGAAAGCAAACACCGAAACGACCACGAGTGTAGCACGCATGACTGCCAACGGATGGATTTACAACAATTGAACGAACAGAGAGAGAGAAAAAGAAAGGATTAGAAAGAAAGAGAAGGTATGAAGGAAGATACGAATGAGAATAAGTGAAAAGAGAGGGTGAGCCAAGCAAGTACTGTAGTAAGTCCTTGCTTCATTCATTACTATACATATGAGAGACAGATTCGTTCGCAGGGTATTCTCTTGGAACCAGCTTGACCTTGAGGTATTAATTCTTCTTTTTGCTTTCTTCTTTATTCTATTCTTCTTTTTCTTGTCTTTACTTCTCATTCGCCACGCCCCATGCGCGTGATTACTTTTCTATTCATCGTTTTCCCAATCTCATCACTGTCCTATTTATTACCTTTTTATTTTCATGGTTCCTTTATTACAGATAATAATCATTCTGTATCCTCTTCTACCTTCAATTTCATCCACAATAATTACAATATTTTTAATTACCTACATTAATATTGCAAGATATTATCATTCAAAATCACCTTTCATAAATTTTTAGACAGATATTCATCACGTACAGATCACGTACAGATCAAATTATTTTACAGTATTACTGCTTTGTAAAGCAATTACTTACATCAATATATTCCATTACAATTTCATTCAAAATCATCTTAGGGACATTATGTGACTAATAACATTTTATGCAATCGCCTACTGTTGAAATTATTTTATAATATTATTACTTGTACGCTTTTGACTAAACGCTACTACTTAGGCTAGGCGTACACCGGTTAGTCAAGACAGGACAAGATTAGTCACGTTTAGTCACAGTAATTCACATAGTTGCTTATCAAGCAGCACACACTGATGCAATGACTAATCGCTGTGTGTTGCTTCATAAGCAACTATGTGGAGTATTGTGACTAAACGTGAATAATCTCGTCTTGTCTTGTCTTGACTAACCGGTGTACGCCCAGCCTTACTCTCCAGTTACGTGTGAGAAGTTCAAAGTTCTAATCTAAAGCCTCACTTGACCACTCTTACAATACTTTCGCATTAGTTTCAACAATCAGCACACTTTACAATAGATAACTAATTGCTAAATGATGTTGGCAATTCAGAAAATTTCATTCACATGTAAAAAATTCCGACGTCAAAGAATAGGAAAATTACCTTTTCAGTTGGAGTAAAAACCTTGACGCGTCAATTAAGACCTCTTCAAATTAGTTCTTCCTCAATTTTCTCACGTAATTTGAAAATTGAAAATATATTCACCAATGAACTTGGAAAGAGCAGCACAGTGAAGTTGTCTTAGTCGGAAATTGTAAGATTTGGGAAAATGTATGTTGGATTAAAAATAGTTCATTGATAGCCTTATATTATTATTAATGTGAGAATGAATAAAGACTAGAAGAAAATAACCATGAGTAATTGTAAATATTGTAAATATAGTAATTGTAACCATATTGAGGGTAAATTGATGTATTGTTTATATTTAAAAAGATATACATTGAATTATTGAGAAACCTAGTAGGATTAAGTTAAGAATTTGAAACTTAAATTTATAGTTATGCAGTTTTGGAAAGTTTTAATGGTTATACTAACCATTAAAAATAGGATTTGATCTACAATACAATAATAAAGAATTGGTTTACAGTTATATTTCATCATATTAGAGCATTTTTCTTTAATCTACAATCTCTATATTTCTAACTCTACTCATGAATATAAAGAATTGATAAGTTTTATCACCAACACCAAAGAAAAACAATATGAATTTTGAAATGGAATTCATTTAAAAAATGAAAAGTAATGCAACAAATACTTCAAGTGCATTCACCTTTCAACAAGATATCATTTCATAAGATATCCATTAACACTTCATTAAATTTTGAATGAGTTCACTGACTCCCAATAAATTTCGTTATTAAGTACTGTGAAATTTCAGTTACATGACAATAGAAGACTGATTTCAAAATATAATTATACCTAAGTATGAAGTACTTACTGATAAACATAGAAAACATTCCAATGATCTGTGATTATAGCAGGAATCAATTAACTTGTCATAAATCAGCTGATCGACGAGCATATGATCACAATACTTAACCTACAAATGCTAAATCTCGCAGATTATTGAAAAGATCTTTTAAAAAGTTATTCTTTGAAAGGTCTTCTTTAAAAAGGTCTTTTAAATACTTTAAAGGTTGTCACGATACAAATTCTGGCAACCAAATAAAGCCTCAATAAAATATTGTCAATAACCACTAAGTGTTGGTATTATAATAGATAGCATAATTAACGGTAAGCTGACCTAATTTAGCAGTACTCAATATTGATAAAATAATGATAACAAGGAAGCAAGCTCCGACTCACCACCAAAAGTCTCTGACTCATATCACATTGTATATTTATTTGTATTCTTTGATGTTAATTTATGTAATTGAAAAATCCAAATATTGAAGATAGCCATAACCTTCATCCAAAAATATCAAAACACACCACTGCCTATATGAATCATCTACTGAAAGATGTCAATGCCAATAAAATCATTGGGAAAATTATGATTCATCCATTATTTATAAAATGTATAAATACTTAAGCCACATATGTTAACTTGCTATTAAATAATGCATATTATTATTTGTACTCACCAAAAATATCATCCCAAGCCGGTGAAATAATGTATATACAGGTCTCATATCTTCGGTGGTTTCACGAACATAGCAATATATTTTGGAAATATTTGTTGTATACGAGATCATACTATTTTAGGAGTCAGTTATTTTATAGCATAAAATATTTGGATGTATATTAATTTAGCAATAAACTTTCAGTTCACCTTTTGAATTTGGCAGTGGAGTTGAAAAGTAAAGAATATTTTTAAAGGCATCTTCCAAAAATAAAAATAAAAATTGAAAGGATTTTAATGTCCTATATGTTATTTTGTATTATATATAATATATCGTATATTATTTAATTGGTTATTGTTGCTAAATGTTGGAACTTCTTTGTGCTTTGTACTGACGTCAAAAACACGATATTAAATTGACTAATCACAGCCCAGCATTTCATTAAAAATTCTAGAATGTTCTATTGAAAAGTCTGTTTCCTTGAATTTTAGCAAGGGTAATTCTCTTCCGTTTGAGACTCCTTAGAGAGCAGTTGCTTTTGAGCACATGAGTGCAGTTTAATTATTTTCAAATGTAATCAGTTTCAATTTCAATTTAAATGTTTTCTAACTGTGATATATTGAGCTGTGGCAATATATAATTGTTTAAATTCATATAAAGTCGCGAAAATATTATAACCCATGGTCCAGAGCCAAGCAGTATCGTGAGATGACACACGGAATCCAATCTACCCATGAGATGGCTGCCTAAACCAGGATACGGTAACCGACGTCAAAGCATCGCCAATACTGTGAGTGATCCGTTTATTCTAATCCTTTGGCCAAAGGCGCGAAAAGCCTCTTTTAAAGTGAAATAGTGGGGAGAAATGATCATACTGCGTGAAACATAAAACATGAGCTCATGGTCTAGTAGTTAAGGCATTCATAATTTTAGAGAGTTTGTATTATCTTAATTGCCAGGCAAAATACCCACGCCTACGCTCTACCGAAAATATAAATTTTGTAACAAGCTATTTATTGTTATTAATAATTATTAACGAAACTTGTAAAATTCATTTAATTGTTCAAGTTGTGTGTTCTAAAGGAACAGGAGAATATACTCCAAGTTTTTCACCTAATTACTGGGTTTTCTAGTCGTTCTTGCACCTGTCTTGGCAATCCCAATTGATACATTAAATTTATTTAATTTACGAAAATATCAGTATCCTGGATGAGCCCTTGCAAGGCCAAATTTTGACATGCCCAGTCACGTAAGGAGTATGCTTAGCCAAGTGTGTTACGTAAGTGGATTGAGATCTTGTCTTTGATGCGTGACTATAGTCCATCACTTAGCTCCCCCTTATCTTGTGACACATTTGACTATATTTGCTTGATCCTGACGTCACGGGACATACAACATAAAAATAATAGCGTTACACACATGACCCACAACATAGTAATGTTACACATGGCACCATAACGTGGGGCTGTTACACAGTAATGTTACACATGGCACCCAACATGGCGGCCTGAGGGAGATATACAAAATTTCTTTATTAAGAAAGCCAAAAAATTTGAACTCAGAAATCACAGAGTTGATGGTTGAAAACTTTTGAAATTGAAAATATACCTTATGGAATTGCCAAGCTTTAATAAAGTAATTAATTAATTTGAATATTGATTTCATTATTAAATTATTCCTGAGGAGACGTCGAGGAAGAGTATACTCAGATATATCGCCAACAATTTAAAGAGATATACGCACCTATTGCTATGAATCACACTCTGTGATCATTTGAATAATTATTTTAGGTAGCCTAACAAGAAAGCTAGCTTATTTAACCTTGAAATTAAAGCTTTAAAGGTACCAAAATATTATTAGTTTACCAAGAGCATTAAGGTCTTGGGGCTTATTAATTTGTTAACCAATTTGTTAATTTAAGCAAAATCTCCAAAAAAGCGATATCATAGGCAAAATATTAATAGTATTAATTGTTTATTTATTGTTTATCTGTGTTAGTTTGAAAATCGCCAGATTATTAATGAGTATTGAATATAGGGCTATTTATTAATAGTTACCATATATAAAATTTATTTACTGGTAATTACCAGATATCTATTGATTTAACTATCATTGCATGTTTATTTTGTGCATGTTTATTTGTAATAAGTCTTGGAAAATTTATTGTCTCACAGTATATATCACTTATCACTTAATCCTTTCGGTCAACATTTCACTGCACTTGAGTCACTATCGCACTCGCGCCGCGCATTCATTTCCACGCCGCGCCTACACCCTTCACGCCGCGTTCACACCATCGGACCGCGACATCCTTGGATTTCACCACTAGCCCAGCTGTCCAAATCCTAACTCACCATCATGGAGAACCTCTCAGCCAACTCATCTGTATCCTACATAGAGCTGGGAGACAACAACACTCTGCGAGAAGCGACCACACCTAACCCCGAGGCAACAAACAACACTGATGAGACAGCGCCCAGGGAGCGAGACGCAGGAAGTATCACTAGCGCCAACTTCGACCCTGAAAATCTTCGTCAGCTGTCTTCCACCCGCCTGGAACCAGAGGTCGTCCCGACGGAAGTGCCTCCACGTACACCGTCACCTACCACTGTCAATCCTACTACACAACTCTCGCCAGATGGACTGAGTCCGCTGACTTCCAGATTAATGAATGACACTCCAACCGATTTGGTCACCCTCATGCTCAAAATAAGTAATGACCTCAAAGATTCCCAAGAGAAACTGCTCAAAGATTCCCAAGAGAAACTGGGTAGTCAAATCAATAATCAAACGGAAAAATGGAGAAGATGGATAGGGAGTTGAAAGAGGCCATGAAACCAATGAATAATCAAATAGAAAAATGGATGGAGGATTGAGAGTAGAGATCAGAGACATCAGGGGAGAGATGAAAGATATGAGAAAGCAGTTAGATGACACTACTGTATGCCTCAACAAAAGAATGGATGACATGCAGGTGAATTTGAGGAAGGAACTGAGTGAAGATTGGAGCAAGCATGCGATTGAACTGGAAAACAAGGTCATGCAAAACGTAAGTGAACACACTGATGGATTAAACAAAAAACTAGAAAATCTTGAAAACAAACCAAAACCGACATACAACAGGCAGTAGAGAAACAGAAGACAGAGTGTGTCACCACCTGCAAGAATTTGGAAAAGCAAATTAGAGATTCCACCCAGCCACAAGAAAAATCTGTACAGGAAATTAACACTCAACTAAGCCTAACTAACACATCTCTAAATACCACTCAAATCCAAGTTGAAAGTCTAGTAACCGACATACAACAGGCAGTAGAGACACAGAAGACAGAGTGTGTCATCACCTACCAGAATTTGGAAAAGCAGATTAGAGATTCCACCCAGCCACTAGAAAAATCTGTACAGGAAGTTAACACTCAACTAAGTCTAACAGACACATCACCGAATACCGCTTCTAATACTGATAAAGATAATAATCCACCACCTTCTACTAATATACAATAAAAAACAAATGGAAAATCAGGTAATCCATAAGGAAGAAATTGCAGCGGTGACCATCACGCAAGAAAAGGAGTAGAGAAAACTTATAAGACTCTGACGGTTCAAATTCCGGCAGCCCAGAGCAAAGTTAAACGGCAGTTGAGCAAGATAAACAGGAGAGTGTATCACAACTCAGGCTTTCATCGGAAGCATGCTCGATATAAAAAGCCGACAGCTTTCGAGCACTCTGCATGTTTTCATCGGCGGCATATTCGCTTCAAGCCCGCCATAAAGCCAAGAGATTGTAAAAAACATGCTCAATATAAAAAGTCGACAGTTTTCGAGCATTCTGCATGTTTTCATCGGCGGCATACTCGCTTCAAGCCCGCCATAAAGTCAGGAGATTGTAAAATTTGGACACCAAAACCTAACCTCTCTTGAGACGTTGATCAACTACCCACAACCAACCGGCCAACATAACCTAAATCGCCCACATCTGGTATACGAAAGGTTAATAAGAGCAGCTTCAGGACCCTGGAAACTTCGTCTATTTGGTACGAGAACCTCGCCAACATTAAACCCTACTATAGAGAATGAACAATATCATTCCTAAGAACCACATGCTTCCGGTTTGGAGATAAACGAAAAAAGTGATTTTTCTACAACAGGATTCAAACTAACATGAGCCAGAAATCGTCCCAAGGATGTACTACGACGCCTGACCGTATTAATTACGCAAAATAAGTGATATTGAACTTTTTAGAAAAATACACAGTTCTGTTAATAAAATAATTGATGGCCAACGATCGCCATAGTTTCTAATCAAACTAAATGGAATCCTAACGGTAAATTATTACCAACTTCAAATATTAGTGAAAAATTACCTTCTTTTCCAAGACTTACTATGTTATTATATCATATATTTGTTAGTATTAGTAAATATCTGAATTTTTGTTAGCTTCTACGAAGTCATCGTTATGCACATAACCAAAAACACATATGTTATGATGTCTACTTGTGTGCGTAGACGATATATTGTACACATACGATAGGCCAATGCCACACAAATCAAACAGCATGTATATATTCCATACTTCACAGCTGTGAAAGTTTATAATCAAATTGTTATAATGTAGCCAGTATTATTAAGTAAATTTTGTTAAAACTAAGATTAACACATATTTTGATATTATTATTGAATGTTTATTTATTTGTAACCATAAGTGTTTGCATGGCAGTGAATTTTGAGTCAAGTGGTGAAACCACAGATTACGATTGTGAGCCCTAGGCTAATAACTTTGTCAATCGATAAAACAAGTCGGCACCCATTTAAGTTACCTGCTATTTCCTTCAGATCAGTTACCAGAGTTATTGTACATCTATCTATGTAAATTGTTTGAGAGCTTTATTTATGTCATTTATTGTCTAGCAGAACTTATGAGTTTGAATTGTATTGTATTTTCGAGTGTCATCTGAGATAACCTCACATACCTTTTGTGCATCAGCGCTTGTAGAGATTCCTTCGGCACCTGGCATACTCTTTGGTTTGACATGTCGTCATCATAGTATTGTTTAGCCGCCAACTTTTGAATTCTCATATTGCTCTTTCAGATGTATTATCTTTGCTCTATTTTTCTCAGCTAAATGCTTGATTTTTGTGTAAATCACTGCCATGATTAGATGTTACGCTTCTGTAAATCTTATGAGTAGGTAGCGTAGAATATTTCCGTACCGAATTCGAGTCGGAAGGTAAGCTAACATGAGACAGTTGTGTTCACATATTTTTTTAGAGCCTTCTTTATGTTATGTGAGATCTTAGAAAATTTGCCTCGTTTTCTTTGTATAGTTATACAAACTCGCTCTATCTGCAGCTTATTAAAAGCTTATTTATTCGCTCATTTATATAACTATAGGGGGCTTCTGTCACGATACAAATTCTGGCAACCAAATAAAGCCTCAATAAAATATTGTCAATAACCACTAAGTGTTGGTATTATAATAGATAGCATAATTAACGGTAAGCTGACCTAATTTAGCAGTACTCAATATTGATAAAATAATGATAACAAGGAAGCAAGCTCCGACTCACCACCAAAAGTCTCTGACTCATATCACATTGTATATTTATTTGTATTCTTTGATGTTAATTTATGTAATTGAAAAATCCAAATATTGAAGATAGCCATAACCTTCATCCAAAAATATCAAAACATACCACTGCCTATATGAATCATCTACTGAAAGATGTCAATGCCAATAAAATCATTGGAAAATTATGATTCATCCATTATTTATAAAATGTATAAATACTTAAGCCACATATGTTAACTTGCTATTAAATAATGCATATTATTATTTGTACTCACCAAAAATATCATCCCAAGCCGGTGAAATAATGTATATACAGGTCTCATATCTTCGGTGGTTTCACGAACATAGCAATATATTTTGGAAATATTTGTTGTATACGAGATTATACTATTTTAGGAGTCAGTTATTTTATAGCATAAAATATTTGGATGTATATTAATTTAGCAATAAACTTTCAGTTCACCTTTTGAATTTGGCAGTGGAGTTGAAAAGTAAAGAATATTTTTAAAGGCATCTTCCAAAAATAAAAATAAAAATTGAAAGGATTTTAATGTCCTATATGTTATTCTGTATTATATATAATATATCGCATATTATTTAAATGGTTATTGTTGCTAAATGTTGGAACTACTTTGTGCATTGTACTGACGTCAAAAAACACGATATTAAATTGACCAATCACAGCCCAGCATTTCATTAAAAATTCTAGAATGTTCTATTGAAAAGTCTGTTTCCTTGAATTTTAGCAAGGGTAATTCTCTTCCGTTTGAGACTCCTTAGAGAGCAGTTGCTTTTGAGCACATGAGTGCAGTTTAATTATTTTCAAATGTAATCAGTTTCAATTTCAATTTAAATGTTTTCTAACTGTGATATATTGAGCTGTGGCAATATATAATTGTTTAAATTCATATAAAGTCGCGAAAATATTATAACCCATGGTCCAGAGCCAAGCAGTATCGTGAGATGACACACGGAATCCAATCTACCCATGAGATGGCTGCCTAAACCAGGATACGGTAACCGACGTCAAAGCATCGCCAATACTGTGAGTGATCCGTTTATTTAATCCTTTGGCCAAAGGCGCGAAAAGCCTCTTTTAAAGTGAAATAGTGGGGAGAAATGATCATACTGCGTGAAACATAGAAACATGAGCTCATGGTCTAGTAGTTAAGGCATTCATAATTTTAGAGAGTTTGTATTATCTTATTTGCCAGGCAAAATACCCACGCCTACGCTCTACCGAAAATATAAATTTTGTAACAAGCTATTTATTGTTATTAATAATTATTAACGAAACTTGTAAAATTCATTTAATTGTTCAAGTTGTGTGTTCTAAAGGAACAGGAGAATATACTCCAAGTTTTTTCACCTAATTACTGGGTTTTCTAGTCGTTCTTGCACCTGTCTTGGCAATCCCAATTGATACATTAAATTTATTTAATTTATGAAAATATCAGTATCCTGGATGAGCCCTTGCAAGGCCAAATTTTGACATGCCCAGTCACGTAAGGAGTATGCTTAGCCAAGTGTGTTACGTAAGTGGATTGAGATCTTGTCTTTGATGCGTGACTATAGTCCATCACTTAGCTCTCCCTTATCTTGTGACACATTTGACTATATTTGCTTGATCCTGACGTCACGGGACATACAACATAAAAATAATAGCGTTACACACATGACCCACAACATAGTAATGTTACACATGGCACCATAACGTGGGGCTGTTACACAGTAATGTTACAAGGTTTTTAAGACTTTCAAGCCTTTTGATTATTGTGTCGAAATCACTGTTTAATTATTACTGGATCAGCTGATTTATGACAAGTTAATTGAATCCTGCTATACCTCTGATTTCAAAATAATATGATATGATCAATAAAAATTATCAAATACACGGAGAGAAAAGATAGAAGAAATAACAGGAGATGACTGCCATACAAGATGATGAGGAAAGAAAAGACGAGAATCTATCTAGCTATAGAAATAAATTTGAATGTTTTATTTTAGAATAATTGTGATTAATCAAAGTTATTGAACATATAAAGAGACAAGAAAGAAGAAGGGAAAGGTTATTGGAAACAAAGACGATGAAAAAGAAAAGGAAGAAGAAGACAAGAAACCTAGACAGCTATAGAAATAAATTTGTATTCAAAACAGCGCCAGAAAGTATACAGGGCTACACTGATGGGTAGAGTGGAAAATTACAACAAGGGCAGAAGAAAGGGAGACAGAGAAAAAGAGAAAGAAGATAGTAGAGACTCTCTATGGTAGATATAGAGAGCAGAAGATTAGGAGCAGAGATTCTATGAGAGAGACTCTATGCTCCATGCGATGGGGGAGTCTGTGTTATTTAGTAATGGAAGGCTGTCCACAGGTTTTGTCAAGTCACAAAAACTCCAAAGACCCCACAAATGTGTGTTGACGACCTAGGGGCTGCACAAGTCAATATAGGACGGTATATGGTATACTTTACCATACTATAGAATACTTTACTATACTATAGAATAGTATTACTATACTGTTCTGAGTCAACGCCTTGTGAAGGGAGACAGAGGGGTCGACGTTTTTGAAAAGGAACAAAAAAAAGGGAGAAAAAATGGTGTGGTGAGCAGCAGGTAGAATTGGAAAGTTGTCGTTGAGGGGAGGGGGTGGGGTGGAAGAGGACTAGCGATGCAAGGACCAAGATAACAAAGGAAGGGACAAAGAAAGAAGGGAAATAAATTGGCAAAACTCTCCAATGACAGGTCCAAAACATCACCATCAGATGTCAAATAACAGCTGATGTTTTGCTAGAATTTCCATGATTATCACAAATAATATGACATTGAAGTGTGAAGGCCAATATGTTGAATTTTCCAATATTTAACAATGTTAGTTGATAATGTTGTCAATCAGAGATTAACACAATGTTACACCCACAGTTTCAATTCTAACTATCCACAGATAAATAAATCTTACCAAAAATCACGAACCGCACCATTGAATTGCAATCCAATTAAAAATGATTATAATTAATAAAAAAAAAAGATTACTAATACACGTAAAAATACTCATACAATATTCTTAGACTGTGATTAAATTGTGTCGTTTTTACTAGTTTCATCAAATCATTCTACAAACATAAACCTGTAATGCTCTGACAAAACTTTACCAGGGTTGCAACTTGCAACAATGAGAGTCAAGAATGGACATTCAAGTGTGTTCATGAAAACACATCACAATCGTTGTGATATTTGTGATACTGCATCTTTTATACATAATTATATATCTTATATATTTGTGATACTGCTTCATATCGTTGAATAATTTTAACTATACATTCAAAATCAATATATTTAAAAAACAACTATATATTTAAAAACACAATATAGTTAAAATCAACTATCGTGGTCAATTCTCCATTAATATTAACAGCTATTTATTTCAAACTATAAGGCTAGGCGTACACCGGTTAGTCAAGACAAGACAAGACGAGATTAGTCACGTTTAGTCACAGTACTTTACACAGTTCCTTATGAAGCAACACACACCGATTAGTCATTGCATCGGTGTGTGCTGCTTCATAAGCAACTATGTGAATTACTGTGACTAAACGTGACTAATCTTGTCTTGTCTTGACTAACCGGAGTACGCCTAGCCTTAATAGTCCAAAATTCGAGTCTATAAGTATAATTGTTTTGTAATCTGAATGAATACATTATACACCAATTTAATTGAATCTCTCTCTCTTTCTCTCTAGTCATAGTCTATGAAAAATGTAATATAACCTACATTTGGACTGTTTTCATAAATTGAAAAAGTTTTGTGCATAAGGTTAGGTTAGGACAGTTTTTTGCGTAAGCCTGTTGGAACATCCATTAAGTATCAATTGCTGAATAAAATATGTTCAAACTTGGCCGTTTCAAGAAGATACTTAACAATTATCATTATAATTTTGCTTCCATCTTCATATACCTGAAAACATTAGTGGTGATAACAAGAAGGAGAAGAAAAAGAAGTGGTCAGTGAGACATGAAGAAGTAGAAATAGAAGAAGAAGTAAACCAGCTTTACTATCGCTGGCGAAAGATCGCTGTGGTCACCGTCTAAAACCGGTTCACATGTATGTAATAGCAGTCGAAAGTGAAAACATCTTTCCTCCTATCCTCTTGTGTTTTGGCCTGGACTGGACAGGTCCTCGCTTGTTCGTTCTTTTGGTGTGTTTATCTGCGTATACATATGTGGGAGAGAGAGAGAAAGAGAGAGAGGAAGAGAGAAAGAGAGAGAAAAACTCTTATTGATTGGAGATGAGCTTTGTCCAGCGAATCACATTGCGAGACTTCAGTTTGATACATGATACAACATACATGATGAAAAAGGAGAATGAGAGGAAGAAAAAGAGGAATGAGAGGGAAGCAAAAAGAAGAAGAAGAAGAAGAAGAAGAAGAAGAAGAAGAAGAAGAAGAAGTGGGAAGAGGAAGTGAGTAGAGAATAGTGATAGCGACAGAGATACACAGAAAAATACTCTCATTGATTGATAGAAAGATAGATACAAAAAGAGAGAATTTTTGCGAGAATTCAGTTTGTTACATACTTGATATAGAAGAGGAAACCAAGAAGAATAGACAGAAGAAGAGGAAGAAGACAGAAGAAGGTGAAGAAGAATTCAATTAAATGACTGACTTTATTAATTCTACCTGGGAGGGCGAAGTTAGGGCGCAGTCGGCCCTCTCTTGCACTTAACCCTCCGAAGAAGAGGAAGAAGAAGAAAAGAAAAGTATCTAGGTTGAGAAAGAAGGCAGTAAAATAATAATTATTAGAGAGACAGAGAAAAAAGCTCCCATCGATTGTTCCCATCGAAGTCTTATTGCCAGACTACAGTATGATGCGAACATGATGAAAAGGATGAGAAGAAGATCGAGAGAGACTCAGAAGAAGATGAAAAAGGAGAATAAGAAGGAGACGACAACGAAGAAGAACAACAACAAATACAAGAAGAAGGAAGAAGAAGAAGAAGAAGAAGAAGAAGATGATGATGATGATGATGATGAAAAAGGAGGATAAAAAGTGGTTCTGAGATTGTATAGGTCTTGAACATTGTTAGTATCAGAATCAGACGTTCTCTGAATATAAAAGGCGGTCATGGAATTGCCACAGCCCACTATATATGTGTAGTGTCTGTGGTCGAAAACGTGTTTCGGAGACCTGTGGAAATTCCCCATAACATTATTCAAATCCTATCATTTTATTACGAGATATTTCAGTCGATGGTTGTCTGAATTTTCGAAGTTGGCATTTGCATAATAATACTTCAATAGTCTGATTCATTGGCTACCAGACTAAATTATTGATTTTAACGAAGACTTTAACTATGATTAACTATGATTTTAACTATTTTAACTAAGATGAAGATTTTAACTATCAAAGCATTCTATTTTCATAATATACATTCGAGTATGTAGTAGCAATCATACACATTGTTAGAGCTACCAAAATTATCGGCGTTTTCCCGTATCCGAGGTGGTCCCGGTCCCAATTACCTTGGATAATCGGGAGTTTCCTTCCTTCTTATTCGCTGTGTGCATCTACCGTGTTGCGCTCTGGCGGATAATCGTATGAATCTACGAGGGTAGATTAACATGGGCAAGGATAGGCTTATGTACTTAAAAATTAGTTTATAATTGAAATAGTTTAAAATTAGTTTATAATTGTACATTTCTCTCACAGTCACAGATAATTCTATCTTAATAAGAAATTGAATTGTGTTTTTTATTTTCCTCTTCTTCTTATTTTTTATGCCATACTAAATTTTCAAAATTAAATTTATACCTCATATAGTAACAAAGCACAGGTATCAAGCTGGCTATCAATCTGCTGCTATTTTCTCTCCTTCTTCCTCTTTTCCTTCTTCTCCTCCTCCTCTATCTTATTCTCCTTCTGCTACCTCTTCTTCTTCCTCTGCTACCTCTTCTTCTCCTTCCCCTTCCCTTCTTCTCCTACCTTCTCCTTTTTCTCCACGATACCTACGCTATTCTGCGAGCATCAAGTAGGGGAACATTCAATTGGAATAAAGATCTAGTCATACTTAAACTACTACCGTACTGTTATAGAATTGTGGGCAGGTGATATTGGACAGGGAATAAAACTACCGTTCGTGTTGTGTTCATGTAGGTGCATGTGTGTGAGGGGGTCCCATACAAAGAACAAGTGTTTCGTAAGAGGGTGCATAAGAAAGGATGGTGAGCACCTGCACCGTTATATTTTGGGGGAGTAAAACTTTTACGAAAAGGGATCTCGGATTTTGTCCTTGAGCTCCCCCTGCCTTAAACCCTCCTTGAACATCTGGGTCTTCTGGGAGATTGATGATTTATGCTGGAAGATAGCTGTGGTAGTTTATGCATTCAGATAAAATTCGTGTGAATTTCTTATTTGAATAGTGATATAAGATTTAATTCTTGTGTATGCATGATATGAAGAAAGATGATATAGATTTTGAATTAAAAATTATCTCTGTTTACTAGTATTTTGAACGATTGTCTAGAAAGATAATTATTTAGTTGTGAAACTCTGTTCATTCTTCAATAAGTCATTATTTGTGTATGGTACCATAAAAAATGTGAATTTTCTCATGTTTATAATGAGAACAGTGTCTTTTAGGAAGATACTGTTATACAGTATACAATACAAAAAATAAACCGTTCTAGCGAATATTGACGATATTCATAATAATATTATAAATAGAGCAAGAAAAATAGAAAAATAATTAAACAAAGATTCCAATAGTGCAATAATGTAATGTACTGAAGGCAATGCGAGACTTCAGAGTTTTTGAGAACACCATGTTTTATGACTATGATTTATGATTCATTTATTTTAATGTGCAGTATATAATAGCAATTGAATGATTACAATAGATAAGAATTCCTTCAATTTGAAAATATAACATTGAAGTAGAAATATTCAAACACTTCAGTCACAGCTCTGATATTTTATTTTTATTTTTTTAGTGATTGGAGATAATTTTTTGATAACTCAAATCATAATTCAAGAGCTCCAACGATAACAGGTTAGGCATTATGAGTAAATGGATACCGAATATGAGTAATCAAATAAAATGCGAGAGTAAACAACGCTAATTTTGCAAGAAAATTCAGACAAATGAAGCGTGAAAAAATAATGAGTGTTTCAGAGAAAAGAGAGTGAGAGAGATAGAGGGGGGAAAGAGAGAGAGAGCGAGAGATAGAGGTGGAAAAGTGAGAGAGAGAATTAGAGAGAGAAAGAGAGAGGGTCTGAGAGTAACAAACAGGGCAGAGAAAAAGAGAGCGATAGTGAAGTAATAAACCAATAAACTCTTCGAAAAACACATGCTTTTTATTATTTTAATGCAGCCTATTTATTAGTTTTCAGTCGTTGCAGCTGTTTTACTGCGTTATTTGCTTTGATAAGAGGTGATTAGGAGCCATTTTTACATTACAGTTTATTGCCGTTTGAAATACTGTATTTCAGTGATACATTACGAAACTAGAGCGATCGAGCTGAACTGAATTCAATCAAAGATGTTGGAGATATCCAGATATCAATCATATTGATACTTTATCATTAGCCTACAGATACTTTGGTTATAGTAAAAAGTGTAGTCAATTGATAAGACAGTTTGATTGATAATAGTTTGCATTATTATGCTATAGTTAGTTACAGTACAGTTGACAATGTTGAAGTCCTGTAAATTTACAGTAATTTATGAGGAAATCATATTATATATCAATTGAGGAAGTCACATTCCAATCCTATCTCATCTTTTCAATTATTGGGTGATAATTATGTCTAATTATTTTATCATTAGAGATAGAATTATATCTTATATAGATTAATAATTATATCTTTGTAGATGAAGATAGATCAAGTAATTTTGTCACATCAACAATTCAACTGTAATCAACGCTGTGATAAATTATTCACAGAAAATAAGCAACAAATGCAACGTCCGATTCAAGAAAAACTATTGAATTAAACCGCCGTAAAATTTGACGGAGCTCGATAGGGATTCCGTTGCATTGGTTTGCTCAAATGATATCACTTTACGGCGATTGAATTCAATTGGCTAATTGACTAAAATTCATTTGACTAATTTACAGACTCATGATAGATTTTCCACATTCTTTTCAAAATATAAAAAAAAAACGAAAATATTGGTAGACTGTTGAGATTAAACAGACGTGCTACAGGAGATCCAAACAACTGCTTCCAACATATTTGAATCGCAATAATTCTACAGATTGAGCTGAACACATTACAAGTAGTGACATTCATTTAATTTGACGCTTGGCATTAGATAGATAGATAGAGAGAGATATCATTTTTTGACCTTGCTAATGACCGTAGAGTACGATGGAAGAGAAATGATATCTCTCTATTTATCTATCTGTCTATCCATCTATCTAATGCCAAGCGTCAAATCAAATGAATATCACTGTACTTCAACCTCTTGCTGGGAATTTTGCTAAGTCACATATGGACTGACAATGAATTACCTCATTGAAAGATTGCAACTTTTTACAATGTTCGTATTGTATAAAAATGCATCCACTATAATAATTCAGCTAAGTCGTGAGATATCTTTATACGCTGTGAATTTATTATATAACCGTGTTTTTTATCCACTGTACTTTTCTCAAGAGCTTCATTTTAATTTATCAGCTTTTTTTCATTACGGTATTCATTGAAGGATCCTACACCCTTGAGGTGAATAATCGGTTAGTTTTGTCTTCAAGTCCTAACAAAGAAGCCTTCAAAATAACGGGTCTTATTTTATGCATGAGAAACAAAGAATTACACACTGGAAAAACAATGTGATACTAAAATAGATGCAAACAACAGGGGAAAAAACAAAAGCAAATCGATCATTTTTAATGTTCGCCGGTAGAGATAGCGTGCTGAGCTATTCCCATAACACCTTGATATAGATTGATGACAAAAAAATATAAAAACAAAATCGGTAACTAATAGTTGGTGGGCGAAGTGAGCTACTGAATTATTCACTGGGTTAGCGTGAAGGCCTGAAGAACATCTCTGTTGTTCATTCGTCACAATTGACGAACAATAGTTAAGACAACGAAAGAGATAGGAGGAAACAGAAGAAAAGAAAAAGAAAGGGGAAGAAGAAAAGAAGAAGAAGAAGGAAGAAGAAGAAGAAGAAGAAAAGAAGAAGAAGAAGAAGAAGGAGGAAGAAGAAGAAAGGAGGAGTAGAGGAGAAGAAAGAAGAAAAAAGGAATATGAGGAGGAGAAGGAGGAGGTGAGGAAAGGAGGGGTGGGGAAGGAGGAGGAGGTGAAGGGAAAGCAGGAGGTGGGGAAGGAGAAGGAGAGAGACCGTGAAAGAGGTAGATGAGGAGGAGGAGGAGGAGGAGAAAGTGGAGGAAAAAGAGGAAGAGGAGAAAGTGGAGGAGGCGCAAGAGGAGGAGGAGGAGGCAGAGAAAGAGGCTAAGGAGAAAGAGAAAGAGAAGAAGAAGAAGGAGGAGGAATAGAGCAAGAAGGTAGTGGAAGAGAAAGAATGAGGAAAAGAAGAACAGGAGTAACAATGATAAAAGAGGAGAAAAGATGATAGAAAAGTGCAAATAGGAGGAAATACATGAAAACGTAGGTGAAGAAGTATCAATGAGGAGAAAAGGAGGAAGCACAAAAAGAACAAAACGATGGAAGAAGAAATTAAGCTCAAGAAGACTGTGAAAAGTGGAGAATGGGGAGGATGGAAGATGAAGAAAAATAAGATGGAGAATATGAAGAAGAGTGAAATGAAATAAAATAAAAGGAAAAACTATTGGAGGAGAAAAGAGGACAGAAAGAGCAGAGCGCGTAAACTAGAGAGATAGACAAAATAGAAGCCAAGAAATAATATAATATTTAAAGATAACGTTTATCCATCCTAGTACTACCAAGATCCAATGGTTTAATTTGATATAATTTGGAGTATAATTGTCATCAAAACAGAGATAGCATTCATTAGATCAATAATTCGTGGTAATAACATGCCCAAATTGTTCCAAACTACTTAGAAACATCATACTTAAGTCCCAACAACATAGACGTATTGTGTAGTTGAAGTAAAATTGCTCACTTTTTGGGAGTTTAATTATTGAGAAGTAAAAATAGGAAATTCATAACAATAATTCAAGGTCAATCACTAACATTTTCGTCTTCAAGCGTAATGCTACTAATTTCAAGTATACTACCAATTTCAAAAAGAAATTAAAAAAGTTAAAAGAAGATTGGATCTACAACACAATAACTTAAAGATAATTGAGTTAATTTTACACACTTCAAAATACAGTTATTTCGTTTCATTCACAATAAAAATTTAATCTTTCACAAAATGTGGAAAAAGTTATTTGAACTATTATCAAATTTGCTTGTCATGTAACAATTTTGTTACTTGATGGTACAAGTCAGTGAACTTCTCTACATAAGATTCAAAGACGACAATAATTCCAAACAAATATCATATGACTATAATAATTGCTTTATCCAACATAAACAAACAATGACATGAAAATGAGCATTTTCTTGATGACAATACAGTACTAAAACGTTGACGTTACGAGAAATATGAAATAAGCACTGTACTGTTTTTATTGTAGGCCAAAATGCTGAATTTCAAAAATCACTCAGCATCCAGCATCTATTTCATGGTTCAATAGTATTCAATATAGTACAATGAATATGCTGATTTAAAAAAAAAACAGTAATATTGATTCCTTTTAAAAAGACATTAACTTGAAAAATCACATAAACCGACTAAAAGTTTTCACCTATGAAAAACGCACTAATAAGTGTAATGTTTTGGACATTGTTTTTGCTACTAAAATTGCAAGGATGACTATGAATATTGAATATGAATTTTGGAATATGATATTCATTGCCGAAGTGCCTCTGAGGCCTGGAAGTTATTTCATTCGACTACATTTTTCCGATCTTCTGCCAGTTTGAAATATTTCATAACAACTTTAAAATTGTCTATTTCACTACTGTATATTCTACTAAACACTATTCAATTAATCTAACGCCATAACTATCCCAGTATCAGAGCACTTCCAGACCTATATAGGGATTTCTTAATTTTTGATGCATTCAGAAAGCTCTGAGATTATTTTAAAACCATGCTAAACATACAGTATTGAATTTGAACTACATAGATTGAATTGAATTTGAACGTACTACGCCTCAAACTTGAACAAAAAGATAAAAATGAATAGAATACTAAATCAAATTTAATAAAATTAGTAGGCTGGATAAAATTTATGCGTTCGTATTCATATCATCCTCAAACTTGGAACAGTTACCAGTATAATTACCGTTATAAGTAACAGTTACCAGTTTCAGTATTTTATAATCAGTATTATTTGTATTATTCACTTGTTCAACATAAATATGCAAATAACACTGATAGAAGAAATATTGACTCAGAGGGCTTGAAAATAAAAATACTTTTTCAATATTTACTTTGATGATTCAAATACTGTATCTCCAAGGTCTCCAAATATCTCGAGGGCTTGAAAATAAAAATAATTTTTTAATATTTACTTTGAGGATTCAAATAATCTATCTCCAATGCATAAGAGTAGCAGTTATCTAGTTTAAAACGTGAGTTCAATTCGTATATGAAGATTTAATTCAATAAAAATTAGAATGTTGACTTGAAAGAGGATTCTAATATCTTCAAAAGTTGTCTGATGCAAAAGAAACTGACTATACAATTAGAATCTGACCACTGACTATTCCGAATATTAAAGCTTACTACAGTATTCAAGATGCTTCCAAGTTCAAACGTGGGTTGGACCATATAGCCTCAGTTGATTGACATTGCATTGAAAGAGTTAAGAGCTGGGGGAATGGGGGAACTTTAAAGGGGAACCATTGGTCGCTATACAAACTTCAATCTATCTAGAGAAAGGCCCAGAGATGGAGTCAACAAGGCTCACATCATACAAATATAATCAAGCATTCAAGTTCAAATTTATTTGAATGGTATATCTATAAGAGTAGGAAGATTAGAAATTTTCATTTCAAATGCTTTATCTATTGGAAGATCTGAGTGTTCCAAGTCCTCCTCCATAAATAGGCCCAAAATTAAAAAATAAATTATCTATTGCGAGTTCAAATACAATTCGAGTACTGATATATCTTTCAGAATTGTTCAAACTTTATTTGAACACTGCAACTATTATTTTTGAAGAAATATCTTTCAGAAACATTCCAATTCAATTTTAATAAAATAGCAATCTATTAGAGCAAAAATATTGCTTTTATTAGAGTTGAAATTTGATTGGAAAAATTTTCTATCTACGATTAAAAAAATGTTTTTAATTCATTTTTATCAAAGTTCAATTTCAAATCCAATGTACAGTAATATCTATTATAGAAAATACAGCATATATTAAGAGTTTAAATTTAATTTCAGCGCTAAATTAAGATTATTATTGATTTAAAATTGGTGTGAATCCTGTAAATAAAAGATTATGAAGAAAAGACGTTCATAAACGTTCAAATTAAATTTCAATGCAATAAGCAATAGGCTATCTATTGGAGAGAAAAATTAAATTTGATTTAAATCTTTAATGATGTACGGTATCTAGTATTAGAGAAAGAATACACATGTTTGAGTTGAGTTCAAATTCAATTTCAATGCTGCATTGTGTTGTTCTGTATTATAGAATAAATATTTGCATAGCTATTAGAGTTCAAATTCAATTTGAATGCTAAATCTATTAGAGAAATAGAGAGGGACTCCGGAAGATATATATGACATTGACCCTAAACATTCGAATGTGATGAGTGTTATCATAGGGAATGAAAACAAAATAATGATTGTGTCGAGCCTTGCAGTGGCAGAGACTGAGGACAGCAGAAAACTCTGATTCAAATCTAATTGCAGATTAGTGTTTCAATGTTGGTTGGTCATTGAGATAAATTTATTACGAATGTCAACATGACTAAAAGTTAAAGACTGTAAAACAAAGCTTTTTACATGAATGTAAAACATCAGCTATTCATGAGGTCGGAATACAGAATTATAATAACAAAACCAGAATCTGATAACACCAGAATTAAATCACAAAATGATAATAAAATTTTTTATTTAAATTAATAATAATATAGGCTAAGAGTAGAATACATATTTGAAGAAGTTTTGAATATGAAATATTAAAGAATTAATATCATTTAAAAGATGTAAAACTGTATGAGTCATAAACGATTACTAAAGAAAATGAGACTTCAATGGTTTGGTAATAAATTAATCCAGTTTTATTACACTCCCGTGACACATTTATGGTCAATTTTTCAATAGATCCATATATGAGGAAGAATTTAAATTATTTCTAGTATAAATTCAATAATAAACGGACAAATTATAAACACGATTCACAAAATTTCATGAGAATTAGTGAGAAAAACAAACCATGTTTTTAAACGTTATTGCATTCATTTTATTAATAAAATTGAAACTTTTCAAAAAGGAATTGAAGAACAAACGTAAATGGATGTAAAGAATTAAGCAAAGTAGGCTACAGAAGGTACTAAACACTTCAACATAACCTAAAAAATAAAATTGGAAATAAATGCCCGAAGCCCGTCGCCAAAAGCAGTACAAGTAAAGGGTTGCGGTACGAAAACTGTAAGGGGTAGTTGACTAAAAGGAGGATAATGACTTTATTGAGATTAGATACGCAATTAATTTTCAAACAAAGCAATTGATTCAGCGCGATCGTGTGATTTGTCCATCAAATATTGGGAGAAAATTCAAATACTTGAAACAATAAAGAGTGAAATATAACTCTTGTAAAAAGTGATTTAATATAATGGGAAATTCTAGAACAATGGAGCCATTTCAAGTTCCAAGAAATTATGAGATCAGTAACAGCGATATAAAAACTTGTTGAGAATATAAATGTCAAAGGATACATAAATAGCCGTGTACAGTACTTGAATAACCTATTTGAGATTGAATGTCATTTTAAACTGTATTTCTATTCATATAAAAGAAAGGTATTGGAAGATTAAATCTTAAATCCATTCGATTTCCCGATTTCCGGTTAGATTGAAAGTGTATACTGAAAGATTCATACTGGAATAATTCTTTAAATGGAAATGATAATAGATTCATATTTTCAAAATTCAAACAAATACTTGAAATGTCTTTTCTACAGAAGAAAATTATGAACACTAGAGTGAAATAAAAAATGAAAATACTATAATCGAAGAATAATAATAATTGGTCTTCCAAGTTAACTCTAATTTATATCAATTTGTAATTCATGTCTACTACTATAATTCATGGTTCTCAGAATCTTGAAATACTAAGTAACGAAAATTTCATGAAATTTGTGCAAGAATTTTCTCAGAAACACAAGTTAAATATTGTAAATCAATATTCATTGAATAAACTAGCAAAATAGCATAATTTCAGTACAATACTCGTCATATCTTTGAAACACGATAAATTGTGAATCCTGACAATCTAATCATAAAAACAACTCTAAAAGAAATGAGGAAACAAGAAAGCAGTAGAAAAATATTAAAACCCACCCAGGACAAAAATTGTGAGGAAGGAAAATTTTTCATCAGTTTCAATTCATTTTTTCAGTCAATTAATTTTTAGACCACTTAACAGGTGAGAAATTCTACTTCGAGATACAATATTGAAATTCATAAAATGAATAAAATATGAGAAAATAAAACAGTTCAATGGAGAGTTTCCATTAGTTTTTCCATTGGGAAAATTGGTAAGAGAACGTGAATCAACCAATACTTTACTTTGAGGGAAAAAGAGTTTGCCAAAGTTTTTCTACTGTCGACTCAAAATCGAAGAGGGTAACTTTCTGAAGTGGAAAAATTGTGTTACAATAAAATAAGGACTTGGAAAAACTCACCTGTAGCCACAGTAGATCAAAATCGTTGAATGCCGAAGAAGCCGGCACATGTGCTGGAGACATTTTCTTCAAAATTTTCACAATTTCACTTTCACAACACAATCACTCGAAACTTCGAAATTTCTCGACGGTGGTATATCTTTTTGGTGGCAAAAGCAAAACCTCCGTGATAAAAGACCCGGTAATTCACTACGTTGTTTTCTATCAAACACGTATGACTACGTACGGTCTCTACAACTGTTCCAACTTCGCGCGAGTGTCACTCCAGGACTGACTTGTGTGAAGTCAATGCGAGATTGTGCGCTCCATACGCGGAAGTAAGCTAGCAGGTTGATTTTCCTTCCACCAGCTGAGAGCGGCTCGCTGTGGAAGGGATGCGTTTGCGCAGTTGTGGTTCCACTACACACAGAACTGCTCCGTTGCTGAATGAGCAGAGTAGTATCAAAACCAACAATCTCTATAGCAGGATTCTCCTCAGCTGATTTAACGTTAGTAAACGAGCGCATCAATTAGCCGTCGGTCGGCTGCCTAAAACAGTCGTTAAGTCACGTCAGAGACCTGAAATGATGGCAAAAATCTGTCATTGAGATTGTTGCCTTTGATCCCAACCCAGATATTTATTCACGTTTTTCAATGGGCCATTATGGGCCGGTTCATGAGCTCGGGATTTAGCTAAGTTCTAGACTAAAACGGGTGGCCACTGGAGCATCGACGAACGTTAGCCTCGACACTGTGTACTAAGGGCTCTATGCTGCAATATTCTATTTCATCGATAAAATTTATCAGATCTTGCAATCGAGCTCATACATGTTTTGATGGACAATCCATTGGAGAGCTCGATATTTTCTTAATCATAATATGCTCACTAACATTAAAAATGAAATGAAATTGATAACTTCAAATTTGCCGTCAAATCGGTTGGCAAGTTATATGCCAGGAGCAAAAATAAGAGCCGGGCCTGCGATCTTAAAATGAATATAAAACGATTTTATGAAACTCTGGTTCTTGTTGGACATGGTTATAAGGTCCATTAAATATAGAGATTAAATTAGTAAATTGTCAAATTACAGGCCATAAAATATTGGTCTTAGCATAGCCTTTAATATCTGGAAAAATAAAAAGAACCACTTTACTTATTTTCCAAGCATTGTAAACATGGAGAAGCTCCATCTGCAATACCAGCTTGTAATTTCATGAAACCATTCCACATATCAGTGATATTACAGTAAACGAGCAGAAGACTATTTTATTTTGCCACATCTTTGGCGTATTAATGAATGAAATTAATTCTAAAATTGTGAAAAATTAAAAAGCCTATTCAGATACAAGTTGTATAAGAACCCAATTAAATTTAGTTATCGTGAAATGACGTCATTGCATTGACGTTCGATTTGTTCACAGCGGCTAAAATCACTGGATTTTCGTGCAACTGCCTGATATAATGTTCCACTATAAAGCTAAAGCAAGCATTAAGTTAATACGAGATTGACAAGCATTAATCTCGTAGATTGAAGGAATTGCACAAACAGTAAATGATGAAAATTTCCAATCGACAGAACAGTTGTTATAATTTTTAAAATTTAACAATCCAAGTTTTTTTTGGCTTCGGTTGAAAGTAGGGATTTTGTGAATAATGGAAAAGAATGAACTGTTTGAACTCAAATACGGTACGATAGTTATTTCATCTTCTCTCAAGTGAACCCCAAACTTCGTATTCAGCATCCAAAAAGAGCGATTGTTTTGAAAAAAGTATAAAACGTTATTGATATCTACTCATTTTATTTGTTTGATATTGTTCCAAAAGTTATTACCAAAACTTTGCTTAGAGAAGTTAAGAAAAGAATAAATTTTTCCTTTATTTTGTATTTCGTAGTTACATTTTGCTTGGGTCGCAGAAGTTTCATTCAATTCAAGGGACAAATGAACGCAAGCGCTCTCTGTTTGAATCTTTTGAAGCATATCTCCACCCACTTGTAGGCGAATGGGAGTGCGAGCGCTACCTGTTGTGCTTTTTTAAAACTAAATTTCTTCGGTCACTGAGTTTTCATTATATTTTCTGTACTTCGGCACATCGTCATTCTGATATTCATAGAGAAAGTAGAACCCCAGAGAATTCTATATTCATTTTATCTAAAATTGAATTAAAAGAAAAACACACCCTTTCTTTTTGCATGAATTTATTATCTGATAATAAATTAGACCTACTATGTATTTGAAATGACACAAGATGAACAATAAATTCATATATTCTTTTATAATCAGATTCATTTAATTTGGCGATTGGCATTACATAGATAGAGAGATATTATTTCTTTGCCATCGTACTCTACTGTCATCAGCAACATCAAGAAATAATATCTCTCTATTTATCTATCTAATGCCAAGCGTCAAATAAAATGGATCTGATTATACTGTACTTTGAATTGATTATCGTTTTTAGAGATAGATAAAATATTAAATAGAATCACTGAAAATTTTATAGATAGTACTAAAATCACAAAGAAAATGAAACATAGCATTGTTATTTGGATCCAGACCAACTACTATATTTTTGACCTGAAGTATATAGTAGCTAGGCTATGTATTGAACTCAATTTTTTATTTGTAACTTACTCTTATCCCTTCTACCACGCCCTTTCCTTTCTCACCCCTCTGTTTTTTTCCTTTGAATGCCTTCCTAATACCATAGATAAGAGATTCTAATCTGTTATCATTCTATGCTACGTAGGAAACCAGGAGACGCGAAGTTTCATTCTATTTGAGATACAGTACGCAAGCGCTTTCTGTTGGTATTTTTTGAAACATATTTCCATCCACTTGGAAGAGAATGGGAATGCAAGCGCTACCTGTTGTGCTTTTTTAAAACTAAACTACTTTAGCCACTGAATTTTGCTGGAAGAGTTTCCCCCGTTTTTCTTTGCACCAGCACCAGCTTTTTGGTTTTATTTACGTTTGTATTTTGTTTAAAGTCACCTTTGTACTTGTTTTTCGTGTGTGTGAATAAATTAAAAATAAATTGAAATTTAAAATCCAAAGTAAATCAAAGTATAGTCCTTTAATGTATTATCAGGAATTTTTTTATTGAACAAAATTTGATAGTGGTTTAATTTAAATGATCTTCGTGCAATTGACCGGAAGTGTTTTCAATAACACAACAGACTATTCTATCAATAATAAGAATTGTCTCTGATATGATATTAGAACCTACCATTGACTGAATTTCTTTTTCTGTGACAGAATCGATTTCAGCGAAGAGGCTTTCAACACTCAAACCATAGACTGTATAGTTAGTCTATGCTCAAACTTTTCTGTTAATGGAACTAACTTACTAGTCAATCATGGAAATGGTAAGGTAGGAAATTGTTCAGAAATATTTGCAGAATACTACGGTACTTGCAATACTAAAAAAATTTAAAATTTAATGGCAGAATTGTAAAAACTATTATACAGATGGCAGAATAATTGTAATAATTCAAATACCCGTACTAGATTGTCGGTAATAATATTGAGATAATTTTCAACATTCAATAAAAAATAAAATGTAGATGAATTGATGTCATTACATCACTGTTCAAGTGATTGGAAGTCATTGATTCACTATACAATATTAGCATGGCAGCCCCAAAGTGGATTAATAATAATTCTTATAATCTTATACACTTCAATCATCAAAAGCTGTAATGAAATGATTCATTGTTAGTGGCGAAGCGTGGTATACTTATTTGGTCAAATTCGACCAAATAAGATCACGCTTTGCCACGGTTCATTGTCAGTCCAAGTGTCATAGCAACATGAACATGCATATTGCATTCTGTCAATTTTAATCTTCAATTTAAAACCATCCACACATTTCTTACTTTTAAAAAGCGTCCGGAACAGTAAACACAAAATGCTTTTACCAAAAGCAAAAAAGCAGATTAAAAGCATGTCACTTGAAGCATACCGAAATTTTCTTTTCTCATAGTACTATTCTCAACGTTAACTTGTAACTTTGGGGGTTGTATTGAAGAAAAAGTTTCTATTTCATAATATAATAATTAGGTTCTAGAATACCTGGAAATTACGGTACCTATTCAAGGGCCGATTGCAAGAAGCCAATTTAAATTCTGCCGTTCAAAATGACGTCATTTTGCAGATCACTAGGTATGCCCCTATTTTGTTTCATTGCTTCCGTTAAATGACGCCATTTCACGGTACTTGAATTTAATAAGCTCTTGTACAGTCGACTGCAAGATTTGAAATTTGAAAGTCCAATTGCACGTAACGTATTGCAAACTACGACGTTAGATGACGTCACTTAATGAAGTCAATAGGGATTCGTTGCATTGGTTAGATGACATAATTTTACGGCGGTTGGATTTGAATGGCTTCTATGCAATCGGCTCTAGATTTGAATACTTCACTAAAATAATGGTGAAACACAATAATAACCATCGCACAATATTTTCAAAGATAGAATTTATTTTTAAAAAATTGAACAATCTAAAAACATTGTCCCCTAAATAAGTTTTCATCAGCAATAATTTACAAATTTACGTGTATTTATAGCTTAAAATAATGATAATAGTACGAATTATAAATTAAAAGTAAAATAATTTAGGTAACAGGATGTCAAACAGTAGGCTAGTATCAGGAGATAAGTTTTGAGGAAAATTGCTGAATTACAATACAGTGAGCAATAAATCGGTGTGTGAGGGAAGAAAATAACGGACAAGGAGAGAAGTAAATATTAGAGAAGGAAGAGAATAACGGAAGAGAGGTAAAGATTAGAAAGGAAGGGGCAAAGGAATAAGAAAAGGAGTCGAGTTTTTAAAGCTGCCTTACTCGAAATTTAAAATCAATTTCATAAAAATGTCAGATAAATTATAAATAAATAAATAATAAATAGATTTCCAATTCAGAAAAGTGTCACATAAATTATTAATAAATAAATAATAAATAAATTTCCAATTCAGTAAAGTGTCAGATAAATTATAAATAAATTTTCAATTCAGATAAATCTTATAGTCTGAATGCTAAAACTCTAGTAAATAACAAAACTAGAATCAAAACATCCTAAATATGATTATAAAAAAATTCTCACATTTTTGTCAGTTTCAACTCATTAACTGCAACTGAGTTAAATTGAGTTCAAAGTCGACCGACTTTTCAATACAAATATAGAGAGAAGGCAGCGAAAAATATAGACATAGATTGATATTGCAAGAGTGAAAAATATAGAATTACTGTAGTTGAAAACAATCTACACCCCGGGAACACTTAGATTCCTTCAGATTATAATACAAACAATAAAATTGTTAAACTACCAGACTGTTACAGTATGTACAAGTTGAACACTCAATAGATTTGAACAAAAATAAAACACCATATGAGAATTGTTGTAATAAAGAACTCTAGTATTGTAGAAAAAGAAGATTTTTACAATCTGATATTATTAAAATAATGAACAAAGTGTAAATTTAAAGCAAGTTTCAATAATAAGAATGACAAAAAAAATGTTTATATCGTGGAAGTAATAAGAATTCATGTTGAGATGTAAAAGGGTAGAGTAAAAGTGCTTCAACAGTTGAAGTACCTAAAAACGTAAATATTCGTAGATTTTTGGTTTTTCAGGGTGTTTGATGAGTATATTATTATGTGATCATTGAATCATGTTAACTAATTTCATTTCATTTTGCACCCCTTTCTCAGCCTTTCTGGTATCTTCCAAAGAAACTAAAGATTAACAATAATTGAAACAAAGAAAATGATATTACTCTTCGAATAAGATAAAGTTTGGAAATTATATTTCTTGAATTTAACGTTACAAATTCCCTTCTTGACTGGAAGTAGAAAAGTTTTTCAATTAATGAAAAGTATTCGAAATTAATTTCAACAGACAAAACTTACGAATTCACTTTGAAAAAACAGTTGATAAACCAGTTTATAAGAGTTTTTGAAAAATAATAAAGCTACAAAGATAAAAAGCGAATAAAATTCAGAGATTAGTACAGATGGGATATTGAAAGATGATAATTAGAGTGCATCAAAATTAAAGAGCAAATTTCAAAACTAATAAACACTGCAAGAAACTGCAAGATGGATAAAATATAATATAAAGAATAAAACTGTCTCTTGTCAACAAAAAATTCAGATTACTATCACTATATAAGATAAATAAATATGTTTCAAATCCTTTTTATGTTTGTTTTTCAATATTATTTTAATCAGTCTATTATTAGCCTATTTCTTCTTTATACCCTTTAAATCACTACCAATAACAACAATAATAATAAGAATAACCAGAGAATGATACATAACATACTCGTAGAATGACATTTTTTTGTTTTTATATATAAAAACTTAACAAGACTAAATCAAGCCAAATTAGAAAAAATCATATAATTGATCAAGGATATGGGATTACTTTGCTATATTTCACACATTCATTTCAAATATATCACTGGATAGTGTTCAAAAAATATATCAACCAACTTTCTAACACATCGTTTTCAAGACCTTAAATCTAGCCTCAATAATAATAAATTATACACTATAAGTAGATTTATTTACAAAATATTTTTACAGAACTTAAAAATAATTACAAGTTGGAACAAGTGAAACAGTTTTGTCATATGCTGCTAACAATAAACTAAACCTCTAAACCTTGAATACTTTATGCTTTTGTCTTTAAATAGAATACATAAAAAAAAGTACTTTGTTTTTGAATAATTTAATCTAAAGAGCAGAACATTAGTGAAATTGCATAATATTTACTTAAGGTGTCCATTGTTATCAGATTAAACATTGCCACTACTGTACTTAAAACATAAACGTACTGCACTTCAGTTGAAATCATCAAATTGATTGTAGATTAAGTGATATTGGGATTTTATTATTCAATTAATTATTGAATTTGTTTAATGCACTAGGTCAAGGGTTCGATTCTCATAACATCTGGTATTTTTTTGTCAATAATTCACTTCATTACCTATCATAATGTTACCCATCATTAAAATGCTAGTGTCTGCTTTCTAAGTGAAAACAAACTTACACCATGTTCCCTATCAAGGGGTAATTGGTTATGTTGGTGAAGTGGAACAACCCCACTCGGGTCTCCCCACTATTAAAAGCCATAAGCTAAATAATAAATAAATAAATTAAAAGACTTATGTGGACATTATCAACGGCAATAAAAATAAATTAAGAAATTAGTATGCAGCATTCATTGACTATTGGAGTGAGAAACCTTTTCAATACTTCAATGAAATCTAGAAATTTGTAGACTTGTTACAGTAATGTAAAATTTAACTGGTTATACAATTTTTATAACGATACAAATCATAAAAGGACTCAAAGTGATTAAAGAGAAACTATAAAACGAGAAAAATTCAATTCCAGAATTCATTTCTAAAGCAGCATCAATGTAGTAGATTTAAGTAAACAAATTTTTTTTTCATCCTATCATGTTTTAATAAATTATAAAAATTATACTAAATAATAGTGCTGAGTCACTAGGAAATTTATCAATTACGATTATTCGAGAGTAAAGTTTCTATAACAGTTTTGCTTCAACGAAATTGCTTGACAGTACATACTATGAAAATTACTCAAATCGCTTCAATCACAGTCAATAATAACAATTGCAAGGGAAATATAATAAAATATTGCGAATTGATTGATTAGTAAAGCACCACACATCACGTTCTCAATTATTTTCTGTTTCATAGTTTCATCTAAATATTCATCATCTTTCACATTTTTTGGAGCAAGGCACACTTGATATATTACTTAAAAAGGAGTAGAGGTTATTAATTAACCCACCATTAATCAATTCTGTAACTAATTTAAAGTATTATTCATAACCCCTACTTTTTCAAATAGATCAACTATAGTAATTAATTATATAAATCTTTCACACTCATAAATATACCAATCAAAATAGGATTATTTTGAACATTCGTTAACATTCAACTCATAAAAATAGAATGAATTCTACTGAGAAAATTAACTTTTTTTAGCAGCAAAAATATACTATTCTCAACACATTCTAATGAAAAACCAGATAATTATAATACACTACTGATAGGATAATGAGACGTAAAATTTGTGAATGAGTACAGCAAGAAACAGAAAATGAAGTAAACTAGTCAAAAGAATAGTAGCACGTTAAGTAAATAGTAAATAAGATCAAAGGCAGAAAGATAATGTACCGTACTGGTATACTATTCTATAATACAGGCTTCAGACACTTGAGATTTGGCAAATCATGAACGTTTTACAAACCAAACATTTTTTCGGCATATCACAACATGTGAGGGTGGTTATTATTTGACGAATAACAAACATTTCCAACACATTTCTCAATACCAACACAAATCGGTATTTGCCAAATAAAGCATTTTGTTAAATTTTTTACAAAACTCAAAAACAAGTACCACTCAAAATAGTTCACCCAAAAACTTAAAGTCTTACATGGTTTACTTGAAAAAGTGCAGAGAAGTTGTAATCGAGTCTAGCAAAGAAGTCAAGTCATACCACACGAAGTTTATGAGCTATCAAACCTCAAGTGAACGAGCTTGCACTTCAAGGATCAAAAATCGACAAACCTTCCTAAAAATAAATCACTACATTAGTTTCATGATGATCTGTTTCAAGTTGCACTCAATTCAATCCAACCATTCACGTCTTACTAAAGCTCCTAATAAACATGCCTCACAGAACATGCACAGTTAAATGTGTCACATTACACTTCAATTTACAACAAATTTTGGTTTCAAAGGTGCATGTCCGTTAGTGAGAAAAGTGTCGGGACAAAGTCCGAGATATATAACACCTTAACTGCAACTTGTAATCTTAACTTGTGACTGTAAAGGTTCATTTACACAAGATACTAGTTTGAGAAGCATTAACGCCTCAAATGTTGAAAAAACACGTTCATTCAAGAGGAATTATTGTTGAAGATCACACAAGGTGTGAGCAGAATTTCCTAGGATAGTTCATTAAACAAGCATCTCCAACATGTATCCGATTCCCCATGTCCACACTTGGTCGATTTTCTGTGCGACTGGAGCATGCTTCTTATGCTTAAACATTGGCCGCATGCTGTGCAACACACAAAAATCGTCCAAGTGTGGACATAGGGAATGTAAACGTACCTTATAACGTTTTTACATGTACTAATGACAGATTAACTGGTTGAAAAGTTACATTGTAAAACTATTACTATAATCTGAATAGGAAACGGAGATTGTGAAATATCAAATCTCGTATCAATACAGTTTCACCCATTCCTTACCAAAAAAATCCTCAAGTTATTTGTCACCAATCAATTAAAGTAAACTAATAGAATCCTTACTATTTTTATGTAGTAGGTGTGATTGTATTAGATTTCCTCACCAATAGAAACGATAAAAATGTTGTTTTACCCCTTTTTATGTGAAGGGTGAGGTAGATATGGATTTCCTCACAAATAAAAACGATACTAATGTTGTTCTACCACTATTATGTTGAGGGTGAATGTAACAACTTATTTCCTTACTAATAAAAACCATAAATTACATATAAGGATTTTCCATGAATAAAAACAATAAAAAATATTATTCTCACCAGCCCCGACAAGTTTCTCACAAGCAGACCCACACCTTGATATATCAACAAACAGCACTCAATTAGCACAGTCTTCTCTAAACACAGATATGGAAGGTTTTTCGGCGACCAACATAGGCGCGGTCGAAGCTTCGCCAGTGGGAGGCGCTTTCTCAATAGTCATCGCTGAATTGGTCAGAGTTATCGAGTGAATCACTCGAGATCTCGACGTCGAAGGCTGCATCATAGTAGGTGTCACAGACATCGACCCCGGTTTGGGCAGGATAGGTGTGTAGTAGGTGGTCGACTTTGTAGGTTTAGTTACAGTGGAGGTTGATGTGGAAGGAGGTTTACTACTGGGGCGCACTTGAGTGAAGGTTTGGGGAAGGGGGGGCGGGGGTGTGTTCCAAACACCCTGTATACCGGCCAGCGATCGCACATCGGATATCATCGGCACAAAGCTGTCGGCCCGACCCGGCTTCATGTTCGTGTAGGCCGGAGTGTGCGAGTATTTCGCTTCTTTCCGACCACCACTGCCACCGCTGTTGGCAGTTTGCTTGTTCTGATAGGGATTCATCACAGGTTTCAACATTTTCACTTGTATTTGCGAGTTATTGTCTAGCTGAACAATTTTCTGGCCCAACTTGTTCATTTTCAAATTGCCACCCGTCGAACGCACGGCTATCAAATTTGAGATCATTTGGGAATCTCCGCTACTCGACACAATCACTTTCAACGGTTGCACAGTCTGTCGCATTTGACCTTGATTGCTCTGAGCCCCCTGCATTTTTTGCCACATGTTTGCGTCCAATTTCAACAGGGGAGGGGGCGGAGGGGTGGACATTGGCTGTCTTCCCCCACCACCTTTCACATCACCAGACTCCACTTCTATCACTTGTAAACCCCCACCACCACTTTTCGATTTCGCTGACGTTGCAGCAGACGACGCGGGCGGTCGCTCGCTGCTCTTGGGAATGGCGCCCGGTTGCAATGTGAGCGATACAGAAGGCACCGGCGACGCAGACGTCGACCTAGGAGGCAGTGCCACCGCCGACGACATAATCGAAACGGCGGGAAGATTTGGAATCGCCGTTAGTGATGACTGCGATGCGAATGATGTGTTTGTCACTGTTGACAGTGTTGCCACTTTTCCTACAGATGTTGTGACAGGTTGAGGTGGAGGAGGAAGAGATGATACAGTAGCCGTGACTGCCGTTTCTGTACTCGTCGTTTGAGGACGTATCGTCGTAGACTTGCCGTCGAACGCTTTCACACGATTTTTGACACTATTATTGTACTTGACCGCACGCTGATCAGCTGTTTCGGACAACACCAGCGATCCTTCCCTCCAATACTTCTCCAACATCACCAGATGCCTGATGAAACTGCTCGAGTTGCCATACGGCCGTTGCAAGTCGTTCCACAGCTTCTTTGTTTGTTCGTCAAACTGCAGATACAGTGTGCGTCGTTCCCAGCCGTTGGAATCGTTCGAGGCCTCTTTGCGCAGTTCACCTAGAGGCACAAATAAATTAGCTTCAAGACAGCACAGACTTCAACTGTATAAAAAAGTGCCTTCTTACATTGGTTCAAAGCTTTACAATAACTCACCTATTGAGCTGCAGTCCCTGACAAATAAGTATATATTTCAAAAAAAATTATACAGCTTTCTTGTTGCAAAAGCTTATACAGTAATAGTATAACTGACTATTTCTGTAATACATTTTTTTTAAATGATAGAAGAATATTTTGATATTAGGAATGATATTAGAATTTTTCGACATGATAGAAGAATATCTATAGTCTGTTCAGGGAAATGAGAGACGATGTAAGTAGACCTGTGCGTGCAAGAGTCTAGCTAGGAGCAGCTAGACCGATTCACAGTAGAACTACTGAAATAATATTATAATTATTATTATCTCTGCAATACGTGATTACAGTCTGACCTTGAATAAACGTATTGTGAACTGGAATTGGACAGGAAATTTATCGAAAACAGCTGTGAGACATCGCTTCTATACGCACACAAATAATGCAAACAGCTTGTTTTGGTCGTCTCTCGACTCCGTGAACATAGTATAGACATAATAAATTTCAATGTCCTGCATTAATTTTGAAACCTACCTTTGTATCTGTTTTCTCTGTACCGGTATTTATTCTATGTTTATTGCTGTGATTATATTTTCAACAGTTCTTCAAGGAATAACCTGTGACGATATTTAAATGCATATGATGAATTCTATCTATCTATATGATTGAAATCTATCTGATGAATTGCTTTGTAAACAATAGTGAAGAAGGAAATTTTATTAATTATTTTATTATTATTATTATTTTTTGCAATAAATAAATAAATATATTGTATTGTGTTATAAATATTATGTTGTGTTGAATAAATGGAGTATCTTATCTTACCTTTTAGGGGCAGTTCTTTTTCACCCGGTAGATACGGGGGACGATTAGGAGGGTCTTGGTCTTCTTTACTTGCGGCTGAAGACTGTTTCTCACGGGAGATACTACGGGAATCTTGTCCGATATTGAGATTACTCAACTTTCCAATATTTAGGTTGCCGAATTTCACTTGTATTCGAGTCGGCTTCGACATGTCGACACGTGCTCTGGGTTGGTTACTTTGTCGCTCATCCATAGTCGACGAACTGAGCAGGGAAGCGATATTACTGAACCCGATCGATCCACCTCCTTGGTCTTCGAACTCTCTGCGATCTCCACCAGTTTTTCGATCGTAACTTTCCAGAAAACTGTAATCGATCATCTGTGGCGCGTCGAAATTGTTATCGTTGCCTTCAAGTTTTACGTCGAGTTTTCGTTTTTTGGAGCCGTCCTGACCGCCGCCGCCGCCAGCTGATTTGGAGCGGCGCTTTTTGGGTTTCGGCTGCGGATCGGTGGGGCCGCTGGCTGATAGGTTCGTGAGATTGCCGCTAGATGTCGTCTGCTGTTTAGGTGGCGACTGTGTCTGCGCGCTGCTCGATTCCTCGTCACTGTCGCTAACCGATATGTCCAGGTAGGCTAGGATTCTGCAATTAAAGCACACAATTTCAATTAAAGTGTACCAAAAGTGTTGAACGAAATAAGTGTTTTATATCGAAAACATTTCAAAATAAAAATAACTGAAAAGAGGGATTAATATTAGAATCTGGAAAATTACTGTGTTGTGTATCAATTGGTTTTTCCAATTGTGATGAAATTACACAGAATTTAAAAAACTTCCAAGTAACAACCAACTTGACTTACGTCATAATGACGATCGTTTCGGCCAGGTGTACCATACCACAGACAACAAACAGTCTCAACTGTTTCTCAGTCTGAACAATTCCAACATCAAGACAAAATTACAAATATCATGTCATAGTCATGAGTAACATTTCTTCTATAATTGAAGTGTTTTTTATTTATTAAACATACATTACTGTTACTGTTACATATACTGTTTATCAAGAATGTATTGGCCATGAATAATCAAGTTCTGAAAAAACCAGTTCTACTGAGTCACTTTTGAATGTTTTTATCTATCTATCTAATTCAACCTTATTTGAGGAGCCTTTTTCTGTTTCAGAAAAGTTTATAATAACAAAGAAGATGCATACAAAAAAGGAACGAGACTACTGTTATTCTGATCGTAATTGTGACTGATAATAAGTGAGATTATCACTCAGATGTGTTTCTTTTTTCGCAAAATCCTAGTGAAAATGTGATATTTTTGCGTCGATGACATCGTACCTATCACAGAGTACTAAGAGTGCTTCCATAATATACTAGTCAAAACTTGATGTGTTTTCCTTTGAAACAAAACCAAATTCAGTTATATACCTTTATTTTAAAAAATTGTATGCAATTTCAAAGTTGTAAAGTTCTTTTTGAAACACCCTGTATTTTCAATGTAAAATTTTCTGAACTCACTTTCGGCGGTAGCCCCTCAAGAAGAGCTTGTGGCTGGGTTGCAGGCCCTGGTGGTCCTGGTGCTTGAGCCGGATGGAGCAGTAGGTGTGACACAGCTTGCAGAGGAAGAGGCGGTCGGAGAGGCGCGCCGGAATGCCGTCCACACGCAGCATCTGGTTCATCTGCTCGGCCTCCGAGCCCACCGCGAACATGTGGTTGCGCTGCAGACGCTTCTTGCACACGCCGCATGACGTCAGGTAGTCAACCTACCACACACAAAATAAACAAGTGAGTATCATGTCAGCAATATTGTGTTTTTGGTTTTGGAATAAACTGGGTTCAGTGACAAATTCCCGTTCAAAATGTGAAATATCATAATATAACATAGTATTTGATTAATTGGTACTCGAGTTACATTAAATCAAATGATTCCTAGATTAGAAAGAGAATTTATGCCTGAAAATTGGGTTGCCAACATTTATAAGAGCATTAGTGTTTTTGAAAGTCAATTTTTTTCGTTTATGTAGGTTTAACGAGTAAAATTTGAGTATTGAAGTTACTTTTAGATCCACTTTCCTATAAAAAGTACGATAAAATTGTTTCATAGATTCATGAAAATAGAATAATTGTAAAGTAAACTCAAAATCACATCCAATCCAAATTATTCACTTATAGTAACTGAAGCAGCTCAGCTGTAAATGCTCCAAATGCATGTGTGAACTCTCGGGTTAAAGTTATCAAGTTAATTTCAATATTATTGGAATTCTTCAATTATTCAGTGGGGTTTCAGCTTTCTTATAAACTTTCCACTAGACTCAAAGGTGTTGTGGAACATCTCCATACTAGACGGAATAAATTAAACAATAATATTAAAATTGTGGAATAGATACACAGGAGACATAATCATTGTGTAGAATATCTGTCTCACTCATTTTTCTTATCTATGTTATAGAGTTCATAATTTATTATGGATTATTCTTTTGAAGAGTAAATCTTTGATCAAACTTGTTTCGTTTCTTATGCCATCACATGAGAATCTTAGTGGAACTACAATAGGTGGCTTTGAAATCAAATTAGAAAAATCGACGTTTTGAGACACTAAGGGCCGGTTCATGAGCTCGGGATTTAGCGAAGTCCTAGACTAAAACGGGAGGCTACCGTAGCATTGACAAACGTTTGTATCGACAGGTTAGTGGGTTAGCAACATAGAGAGCCCTTAGTACATAGTGTCGAGGCTAACGTTTGTCGATGCTACGGTGGCCACCCGTTTTAGTCCAGGACTTTGCTAAATCCCGAGCTCATGAACCGGCCCTAACTGAACAGATTAAATCTTTGATAAACACAATACTTCTCAAGTGACTTGACCTAATGCCTAATGCTTGATATAGAACAATTGAAAAGTAAAAGTGACACAATAGTTCAACTTACCCAGTAATAATGTTCAGCACACAAAGGAAACGGAAGATGAGGATTTTTCTCCATATCAATATCCAGCTGAAAAATAGGAAAAATGACTTGATTTTCATTTTTTAGTGAAAAAGAGGAACGAAAGAAAAATATTAGAAGAAAGAAAGGAAAAGATTGGATGAAGAAGACAGAGCATAAACTAAGGAGCAGATAAAAGAAACAGAGGAAAACATGGTGAAGAGATGAAAGAAAGAGGAAGGAGGCATAAAAAAGGCAGAAAGAAAAGAAAAGAGGTATTTTAAAAGTTGAAAGTTTTTTAAAGAAAAGTTATGAAAGATTAAAATCTTAGCATTTTTCTCAATTCCAAGCTAATAAGCAAGCCTCCTTTTGAGTTTCGCAAGGCTCTTGCGTCTGTAGCTATCCTATGAGAAGGCTATAAAGGGGAGAATCAACGAAAAGAAAAGCGAAAAAAGTAGAAACAGAATAGAAGAGAGTGGAGAAGAGGAAGGAAGTTGGAGAGGGACAGATCGAATAGAGAAAGAACAAGATAAAAGTAGATAAAAAGAAATACACACCTAGAGAACGAAAAGTTATGAGAATAAGTGGGATGGAAATTATTTAGAAAAGAAGATGATGATGATGATAATGTGGAAGGTAAGAGAAGGGAATAGAAACTATTCAAAGATGACTCATTTTGATAATGGGGTAAAAATCGATTGTGGATGAATCACTGTACCGATTTGATATTTCTCTACAAAAATATACGCAGAATTTTACGTTCTTCCTGCCAATAGAGAAGGTTAGGACGCAATGAGCAAAAACTAATAATAGCAATTTTTGACTATATCCTATTATGACTATAATCCTAGAAGAAAAATCTGTCACAAATCTACAGCTGTAAAAATCTATAAAAGGGTGGAGAAACTATTTTTTATGTTAGAAAAGTGATTTTCCATGTTGTTCCTCTTCAAGAAAGTTTGACAAATGAGTAAACGAAGCCTGTAAACCCAAATTAGAATTGAAAAATTTAGCAAAATTACGGCGGTGGCGGGAGGAAAAATATTCAAAATATTTCAACACACTGTTATAGCTCTTTCACACCAATTTGTGATCACACAGTCCCTGTACCATATCACATAATAGTAAAATATGAGGTTCAGAGGGTCTTTAGATTTACGAGTAAATAAACAAATCGTTAGCATCGACATGCGTACACCATGTACTCTTTATGCTGGTAACCCACTAACCTGTCGAGACAAACGTTTGTCGATGCTACGGTACGGTAGCCATTTTTGTAGGACTAAAATCCGAGCTCATGAACCGGCCCTAAATCTTTACTTGCAGGGTAAATCTTTGATGGTAAGAGTAATTTGGACCTAACCTCAACATTTGGACTATTTATATAACTAAATTCAGAAATTGAAGAAGTTTAGAGCTTCTGTCTGATCAGCTTTACTGATATTTTAATATTTTTACTGTAAGGGATTTTAAATTGTAGTAAAAATATTGTTGCATAATAAGCCTAATATACCTACTGCTGTTGTATCATCTATATACAATATCTCGTTTCTACTTTATTGTGATATAATTTATTTATTTATCGTATGGCATAACTCAATGTACAGAAAAAGTTGGTAAAAGAATTGAAAGAAAAAGTCAGGGGATCAGAGAGGTTTTCTCTCTTTGTCAAGGCTAAAAGTACAAGTATTGTCTATAGGGGCACATCCAGAGCTTCAATCCACGCCACAAAATGTGATATAATGACTGGCCTACATGACAAATTGTGATATCATTTTGTGATCAAAAAATATTCTATTCTATGCTCTAATAGCATATTTGATTGATCTAATAGATAAAGATACAGTCTCTTTAGTGTTAAACAGTAACAATGAAAATTAACCCTTTCACTACCCTCGGGACATAATTATATGTCCCAGTGAGAAAATAAAAAAATATTACAGCAATATCTTTTGATATACTAGGAAATTTTGTTCTATCATTGATGGGTATTTACTTTGTTAGTGGCATTCTGCCCAGTTGGCCATCATCGGTTTTCTGTTCTACGGTTGTCAATGAAAATTAAACCAACAAAACGTCAAAGATGAAACATGAAAGGAGCAAAGTCAGTTGTACCAACCTTGTTGGCGAGACTCTTCCTGAGCTTGACGAGCCACTTGCGCCTGACGCTGTGATGCGCCGCCTGCTGACAGCCGTTGACCGAGCAGCGCGCGTCACTCAGGCTGCGCGGCTGCTGCGGCTTACTGCGCACGCGCTGCGAACAGTTCGCCTTGCGGTCCACGTACCGGTAGCAGCCGTCGCACAGGCACGAGTCCATTTTCAGGTGCGCCTCGTCTGCCATGAGTAAAACAACAAAGGTTACAATCATTTTTATTCAATAAACAGCTGATATATAAAGCTGAGGAGGAGGAAGAGAAGGAAGAGGAGGAGGAAGAAGATAAGGAAGAAGAGGGGGAGCAAGAGCAGGAGGAATAAGAGGAGAAGGAAGAGGAGGATAAATAGCTGATATAATTATAAAGCTGAGGAGGAGGAAGAGGAGGAGGAAGAAGATAAGGAAGAAGAGGGGGAGCAAGAGCAGGAGGAATAAGAGGAGAAGGAAGAGGAGGATTGGAAGCTATTCAAGTAGTTCTATAAAGCGCAGTTTTGTGCGACCTACAATATCCACGTTCTTTAAAATGTTCATGCTTACAGTTGTAAAGTATATGAGATATCACAAAGAAGCACTTGCGGTCCACTCATGGCACACTCATGGACAAATAGTAGGATTTTTTTAATTAGGCGAATGGTGAAAGATTTTTACTCAATAAATAGCTGAACTCAGCTCTGTCAGGATAGTCTGCGAGAGCGTATCGGCCCAGCTGACAGGTGCATTCTATTTTAAAAACATAAATTTGGTAAACATACAAATTTAAAACCAAAAAAAAAGGTTTTCATCCGCCAAATTAAATGTATGTAGAATGGAATGGAAATGTGCTATTCAACTTGAATAGTTCAAACTGTTAGTTCTATGAATATGAATAGTTATATGAATTTTAGAATGAATATAGAATGCTGAGTATTTTGAAAACCCCAACATTTTAGAATTAATGTAATTTTATAATTTACTATTTTATTTACTTATTTATTGTTGTGCTGCAAAGAATTGATAATAGTCGGGTAGGAGATGCTGGTTGACTTATTATGAAATTACATTTTCTAACCACAAAGCAAACATCAGCTGCCAATCTCACAAGGCTAAAACCAAAATAAATAGAATACATATATTCTAATAAACTTTGGCTAAGGGAGCGGCCATAGCCGAGTGGGTTAAGTGCTGCCTTTGTAACCTAGAGGTCCCGGGTTCAAACCCAGGTCAGACCGTGAGATTTTAGCTCGAGCCACTCCTCGTGTTTCGGAGGACACGCTAAGCCGTCGGTCCCGGCTGACTAACAAACAGTCGTTAAGTCACGTCAGAGACCCTGAACTGATCAGGAGTGACCTGAAAACTATGACACCAGACCTCAGCCAGCCAGGTTACACTTACTTTACTTACTGATTATTGCAGTCGGTACTTAGTCTCATCAACACAGTCCCTCCAATGGGTCCGGTCGGCAGCATCTTCTCATCTCTGTAGCCCATTATAGTCTCATGGTCTCTCTTCTGAGGATGATCCCACCATCTGAATGGTCAGGCTTGGTTACCGGATTGTTTTATGACATTCATTTTCGTTATCGTGTCCTCTTAACTTCCTCCGAAAGAGTATGACACGTATAACGAATAGTGTCCAGGTTACATGGAATTATTAATTATTACTTTAGCTAAACCAGTCTAGCCCTTAGCCGCCTTCAGATTATAGTACAGAGAGTGCTATACTCTCTCTGTAGATTATAGTTTTCGTTATTTCTAGATTATCTATCTTGTTCGTTTGTTGATAGTGTATGCTTTTGTAAAGTTCCCTTTGAAATTTTGTACTTACTGGCAAGTATTTTCTGCTGACGTTCGGCATTTTTGAGCTGCGCCAGATGACAGGGCGTGTCCAGACAGCCAAACTTGCCGAAACAGTAGCTGCAGATATCGGAGCACAGTCGGCCGGGATGGATCGAGAACGACGAACTCTTCTCCGGTATCACTAGGCTCGACTGCTTGCCACTGCAACATCATCATCAATAAATCAGCATAGTTTTGAGTAGCCTATTGTCTGTATCATCATTTATTGAGAAATAAAAAGTTTATTTATTCAATTCAAAAACAAATAAAATATTGACAACAATCAGAATGGAATATACATACCTTTTGTCATCAGAGTTAGCATCAGGAGCCATGCTGTCGGATTGCAACGGAGGCAAAGCCGTCAAACTAGCTTCACTGGGTCCTTCATCTGCGCATAAAATAAAATAAATCATTAAATTCTAAAGCAAATATTCAATCCATCAATGAAGATCAAATCGTGGATAAGTCAAGCTCAACTAAATTTTCTTCTATCTTGAATGCGTGAAAATGAGTAAAGATTCTAAAAAAATCATCAGACAAATATTATATAATTATAGATCAAATTATTTGATCAAATAGTGAAGAAGTCAAGCTCAAATTGATTTAACAGTCAAGCTCTAATATTTAACAGAAAGTAGCATGTAATGAATAAAAAAATCAAATGCTACTACCTAATAGCATCTTGCAAACAATATCGATAAAATGTCATGAAAACAAGAATGATAAATAACAACCAATATTGGGATGGAACCAACAAGGAAGGACCTCTAGAAGAATAATTATTGGTGGAATTAGTATGAGAGAATAGTAGAAGACAGTCAGTAATTGAAGTGTTATTAGTGGTGAAGTCCAAGTTAGCCATTCTTCAATAATTTATTCAAGATTTCTGCAGTGTTTCAAGGGTTAGCTTGACTGCCCATGAATGCTCTCTATAACAAAAATGTACTGTGATAGGATTATTATTTTTATATTTACTTGTAAATATAAAGGCGAATATATAAATATATTTGTAATATAAGACATAGAAAAGGCGATTTTTACTAATCAAACTCAGATGGAACAAGGTTTAGTGTGCGGTATTCGCTAAGTTATTTTCAGTTTATGTGATAGATGGAAGTGACAATGCATTGTTTTCAATAATGAAAAATAGATTGAGCAAGAAATCAACTTGGTAAGGGAAAGACAGAATTTTTCTAATAACAATGTCTTTTGTTGCTTTTGCAAAAATGTATTGTCCGTTTTCAAGATGAGAGGATATTTTCACTTTTATAGTTTCAGTAAACGATTGTAGTTTGAATAATAAAACACTTCTTAACAAAGTTCTCTCTTAAGAATCTCTTCAAACAGCTTTCAGGGATCTATGTTGAAAGCCGAGATTAGAAGTAAAATGCAGCAGTTTATAGACGGGTTGCACGAAAGGCAATTAAAGTCAACCGCCGTAAAATGACATCATTTAACGTAGCCAATGCACCGATTTACCTATTGAGCTCCGTTAGATGACGTCATTTTACGGCGATTAAATAACATTGACTTTTGTACAATCAGTTTCAAGTATTCTACATTTTTTTGAAAAAATATTGAGAAACTAAAGATTGAAAAATGAAAACCTCTACATGAGAGGCAAAGATTAGGGAAATAATGTTTCAGATTAAAAAAGGAGATGATTATCAACAAAAACTCTGTCTAGTAATTTCTTTCATAACAAAATTGATTACGAATTCACTCAAAAATATCCAATTTGAAATAACCTACTAATGTACAATTATTGAAAAAAATGCATAATGAGTTATTATGTTTCTCCTATAAATATTTTACCACTCTTTCTTCAAATTTTCATAATATTATGAATAAGGAGTTGGTTGATTGCTTGGTTCTACTAGATTAATAGACATTTCAATTACATTTGAAGACTTCATTCAAAAGTAAAAACCTAGATTTGGTCTAACAAATATGAATAATTACTTGAATCGATTATTTGTTTCCATTCACCACTTTCAAATTTCAGGCACAGCGTGTTACTTGCATTCATCTCAATTTTCAACAAACTATTGAATCTGTCAATTCATAAATTTCTGGACAGTAACTTTGATTTCTTCGAACTTTGAGATCCGTATACTAGTAATAAAAACTTTGAAACTTGCTAACTGTATAAATGAGCTTTAAATTTTAAATCTGCAAAATTTATAAACAAACTTTGATATCTGCAAACTTCAAAAACAAACTTTGAAATCTGCAAACTTTATAAACAAACTTTGATATCGGCACAAACTAAATAAACAAACTAGCTTACTGTTTCCAAAACGAGTCTCCCCAAAACCACGCAAGACTCCACAGAAAAATGATGAAATATTTATGAGAAACGGGGATGAAATCCAAGCGAGCAACAATGATGCAATAATCCAAATCGTTTCCACTTTTCACACTTCACCACACGGCCACTACCCCGAAAAAATCACCAAACTTTTTCAAAATTTTACTAACCGAGTGAAGAAGATCTGTGCTTCGGCAACGACTTGCGAGCAATGTCACCGGTTGCAGAGTTCGTTTCAGACTGATCGTTCTGGAAAAAAGAGACAAAAAAGAACCGAAATAAATAAATAATTGAAACCAGCCTAATAATGCAATCAATAAAAATCGAAGACACTTACAGTTGCAGAATGGGTGGGGAGGGGAGATCAAAATCATAATAATTTAATGTATTTAACGATAGTTTTCTAGCCGAAAATAGATTGTTGGCAAAGTACTTGCACACAATTATCATGACTGCTACAACTTGAGTAGTATTATTAAACAGCTGTTAATGTATAATCAAGCCGGGTGGTCGAGCATGACTATGAATATGCCTGAAGTGTGTGTAAGGGTGCGTGCGTGAATTCATTCAGAAAAGGGAACCTAAATAGTTATTAATTATTAAGTGAGGTAAATTGGATGGTGTAGTAAATCGGCATGAATAACCTAATGGAATTTTGTTGAGAAGGGGTTGTTTATCTTCTGAAAAATTGAATTGTAGGATCTAAATCACTGGAAACTCAATAAATGAATCACGCAAAGTTGATTGTTTAGAATCAACTTGATTTGAAAAACTAGATAAATTGATAGAATCAACTAATCTCTAACCGCAAACCAGATTTCAACATTATGCTTGAATAGATAGATGTGATGCCCCACATGGAAGTTTCTTGGGGCATCCAAAACTTTATTCCATAGATAATTAAATCCACAGAATAAATTTCAATTACGATTTTAAATATTTTCTTGAACTGTATGCTCAAGAAAATGGAAATACCTTTAAAAATTGAGTAATTACTATAAAGTTCTGAATAAAAGCTGAGAATTAATGTTATTTTGCATTTCAAATGAGCTTGTGAATAATAGAAGTAGGAGCTAGGGGCATTATTTTTAATGGGAGGTTTTTTGATCGTATATTAATAATTGTTGAGATGAAATTGATCAAATGAAAGTCTTGTGAGCTTCATATTTTCTTGTACTATTATCTTAATTTTTTAAAAGTTAATTCAAAATTTGCAATAACTTTTGGATTTTTTATTTGGTGATTATGTTTGAAACTTAAATATGAACTCATTTGAAAATTCTAAAATTGTTCTGCTTTTGTTTTCGAAGAGGAAACTGGTGATTCAGTAAGATGAGATGACATAACCTGATTTTGGACTGTTGTATAAATTGGAAGAAAAACAGTTTTGGGCATATAATAAGCCTGTTGTACTCTCCTTTGTGAATAATTGAATAAATTTAATGACTGATTTTTGTTTGTATTTTTTATTGCGAATTTTTTAGTGCTACTGCTAAGTTATTTAGTTTTTTTTGACAGTAAAATTCAATACTGGTTTAAAAAGTAACTTGTGAATGAAATAATTGTTAGTATACAACACTGATTGGAAAACATGAATAAAATGAATTTGCTACTGTTGGAAAAGCATGCTCCCAATAGAATTTTTCAAATATTTTCAAAAAATATCAAGTTTGAAGTGAACTCACCTCCGAACATATCCTGTACTCCAACCGCTCCCCGCTACCCGCCTCCCTTGGCCCAGCCAGACCGTTCTCAGCCATCTCTCCCTGCTTGAAAAACATCTTCCTGGCTCCCGACTTCTTATCCCCATTGCGGTTCAGTTTGATAATCGCTTTGAGTGTTCCCGTGTAATTGCTAACCACTTTCCTCTCAGCCTCCTTGGAACCATCACAAGCTAAAGCATGCAACGATTTCAGTCCCAAAGCGCCCAGGACCGATTCCTTACTTGCTCTGTCTTCAGCGGTTTCAAGGCTTCCTTCGCTTGGTTTACACGTTTCAACTTGTGTGTCAACAGTATTCGATTGAACAACATCGTGAAAGTCGGCCTCCATATCGCGTATTTCATCTTCTTCAGTCTTTTCATCACAATCTCTGTTATTGTCTTCCATCACAACTTGTGAATGATTGTCTGTCGTTTCTTCGACAACCATCTGAGTGTCATCTCCGATAAATGTTTTTTCATTAAGCAACGAAGAATTCTCCCGTACTTCGTTTAGCACCGCTTCATCCAACTTAGAAGACTCTCGTACTTCATTTAACACTGATTGATTCGTCTGAGGAGAGTCTCGTACTTCATTCAACTGAGACTCTTGTACTTCATTTAGCACAGCTTGATTCAAACGACATCGATCTTGTACTTCGTTTAGCACAGATTGATTTAAACGAGAAGATCGATCTTGTACTTCGTTTAGTACAACTTGATTTGAACGAGACGACTCTCGTTCTTCATTTAGCTCAGCTTGATTTCTCTGAGAAGTCTCTCGTACTTCATTTAGCTGAACTTGATTTCTCTGAGAAGTCTCTCGTACTTCGTTTAGCGCTGTTTGGTGCCATTCAGAATCGACAGAATCAAGTGACAACGGTGGATCGGTGACTGCCGAAATATACGATGAACTATTCGAAGAAGACTCGCTGAAATGTTCTTCGTGATTTTTATCTTGTATTCCTGCACTCTTGCCAAGATCACCAACATCTTGTAAACATTTTTCGTCCAAATTCTCATCCAAAATTCGACTCAGAAGATTGTTGATTTCGTTATTCTCCAGACAATTATCATCGTCTGACAGTTTAGGATCGATAGGACTCAAAATCAGATCACGTGATGACTTCTCCGTACTACCAACTCTCTCGCTTCTACTCTTCTCTCTGCTTTTGAAATGAACCATATCCTCACTACAGTTACTGTTATTACTACTACTGGATATACTAATATCTTTGGTGAATGAATTTTTCTGAGACAATTCTGTTTGAAAATCAGTACTTTTCTTGCGAATAGACAACGGTACACTATTTTTTTCTACTTCACAGTTAGATGCATCTACTAAACGCAATTTCACGTCAGTTTTACAAGAAATCGAATTAGAGTCATCAACTGAACAAGATTTTTCAGCGAGATTTGCTTCTCCAACTTTGGCTTGACTATCGGTGGGGGCAGTTCTCGTTAAACTTGAAACCAATCTTCCTTCAACTGAAACTCTTTCATTAGAACTCTTACGTCTGATTTTATCCGGAACAGAACTTGTTTCAAGAACCTTATTGAAACCTATCCTATTCACTGCATCATTTTCAAGACAAATTCTAGTTTCAGATGAAGATTCGGCTACCAAATTCTTCTTTCCAAGTTCTAAATCTTGTACATTATCAGACTTGGCAATAGTTGACAAAGAATCACCTTCAATAACATTACTTGTAGTAGATTTCTCCTCACAACTAGTTTTCGATAGTGTATTTACTCCTTCATTGGAATCTATTTCTTTTGATATGTTTTCTACATTTTTTCTGGGTGTTAGTTCAGACATTGTATCCAGATTTTCTTCAACAAATTCGTTGAACTCGTCTAGATCAGCTAAAGACACAGATTTTCGGTTACCTTCCACTGAACACATACTTTTTATTGATTTGGGTTGTGAGTTTATTGCATCATTTGTTGCTTCTTGTTTGGATAAATCATCACAGTTTTCAACTTCTTCCTTATTTTTCGGACACTCTACATCATCACCATTCAACTTAGTGCCCTCGAAAGACAGTCGAGTATTGGGAGCAAGGGGGTTTACAGTTCGTTCTGGATCTTTACAAGGTGATTCCTCAATTCTCAAACACAGATCAGACGACATGTCACCTTCGGAAAATCGTTTTTCTTCCGACCAATGCGAATCCATGCTGGCCTGGTCACCTGAGTCACAATCCATCTCGTCGTCCTCAGCCATTTTTAGAAGTTTTGAAATCTCGCCCGTGTCTGTACTACTTTTCTGGACAGTTCTCAACGATCTCCTAACCCACACCGAACGCTGCAACCGTTTTCTACTATCGGACGCCTTGGATTTTTTGGCAGAACCGTCTTCCAATACGTCACTATCCGACGCATCTTCAGTCATCGTATCACACTTTGAGTCGGTACTCAGCCTTCTACCTTCCATTTTCGGTTTCACTTCAACGTTCATACAATCAACGTCCATCTCTCTCAAACTTTCAGACTTTGAAACTTCAAAATTCTTCTCCTTTTTAACAGAAACTTCATCTCCAAATTTTTTAGCCATCTCTAACAAACATCCAGTTTTGTTAGGAAGTTCCGAAGGCGAGTTTACAGTGAGTTTGAGGTGTGTTTTGGGGTCGATCGGTGTCTCAACTGGAAACAAATTACTGTTAGTGTCAGTTTTGCTTGTTGTGGGATCTAGATTGGATTTGTCGGCTGGATTCACACAATCGATTTCTTCTTTAATTTTGATGGTGTCCTCCACAATCGATAGAGACGATTGACTTCGTTTCGTTACCGGCGAAACACAGCCTTCTCCATCACTCCTCGAACGAGATTCCGATTTTCTCCGGGTAGAATCCACACTCGTTGTTCGTGTTGACTTCGTCTCCATCTCTTTTCCATCTTCTGATCTCGCTTTCTTCGCCTCCAAAACCTTCCTCGCCACCAGCTTATTCAGTTTCAAACCTCTTGATTTGGCCAGTTTCAGTTTCATTTGCACGATAGAGTTCTTCGACGACGATTTGAGTGCTTTCTTCTTCAAAGCCAACGATTTGGCGTCCATTTTCATGACAGTTGGTCTCTTCTTTTTGTTGACACTACTACTCCGCGATGACACCGATTCCGATCCACTCCTATCATCTTTCTCATCCTTATCAAACGTTTGCGCATCCAATTCATAGACATCTTTCACTTTATTTTCAACAGGTTTGGGGTCGACCTTCTTACAACTCCTCACCATTGAAGATCTAGACGTACTAGGACTCACATTGTCACTACTATCCGGTTGTTTAGCCCTCCTTGACCTGTTCACAGCCTCTTTTCTGAGTGCAATCTTCTTCGCCGCTCGTTCTGTTGTGCTGCCATCAGCATTTTTCGAACTTTGCTGAACCTTGCAACTCCTCAACAACTTGCTACTTCTTAGGAGACGCTTTTTAGCAACGATTTCAATCAGATTTATCCGTGCACTACCAGCTCCTCCTTTTTTCCTCGCGATTGCTGACGCCAATATTTTCATGGATTGTTTTCTCTGGTTGCTTTGAACCAACTCCTTTTTCGGGACAACTGCTTTTGATTTTGTTGGTGGAGATTTTTTCTGTGCGGCCTGATTGCTTGAAGTTGAACTACTTCTTGATCGTTCATTTTTAGCTTTCACTTTTTCAACTGTTTTGTTTTCTGTTTGTTTCTGTTGTGATTTCTTGATGGCGGACTTGTTTTTTGAGATTAGTCGGTCGATAGGAGAGGATTTTTTCTCCTCGAACACAGAGTTCCGTCTGGAATCTGAGGGAAGCGGCGATCCATCTGATTGTCTGGTGATTCTCTTCATGATATCTCTGGCTTTGGGCGAAAGACTTCTAGCTTTGCGCTGCACATTGCTCTGCGATTTGTCGGCGGAGATCTTCTCTAGACTGGCTCGTGTTTGTCTTGCACCTGATGACGTGCCGGCTGACGATTTCCTAGAACGTGTACTGCTGCCGTTATCTTTTTCTTTCTTTTCCTCCAAGCTCTTATCATCTTTCTTCTGGTTCGATGACTTATTCTGAAGGCCTGCTTTGTCCCTTCCTGACATTATGTGTCGACATTCCTCGCCGCATTAATGTTGGAGACAGCACTATCTGCAAAACAATACAAAAATCTATGTTTTCCTGACGACAAACAAATTTACATGTAATTCCATCAATTAATAAAATGATCATTACAACAATCATCAGAAAAATATTGTTCAAGTTGAAATGATAACAATAATATCTAACGAAATGAAAGGGCCGAGGATGAACTCCATAGTTCAAAACGCGTCCGAACTCAACCGTAAGTGTTCTGTATAGCAAGTACAATAATATTTCATTGTAAAGAAATAAATTTATGTAGCCTATTACAGATGGAAGAAATTAATGGATGTTGCAGTTAATCAACTGCCGTGAATAGGGCCTACAGTAATTAGAGAAACGAATTTAGATTCTCAATTACTAAAATAAATGAGTCATGTTAAGTTTAAAGGGAATGGTCACATGAGTCTTCAAGTAATATATCCTTCTAGAAAAATTATTTTGACACATAAAATGAAGGCTCAAAGTCTCGAAGATAATTTTTTATTGAAGATTGAATTGAATCAATAAGCAAAATCATTTATTTTGTAATATGTGTTCAAGTATAGAAAAACCTGCTTGCTAAGTAAGAATTAACTAAATAAAAATTTAGAAACCTACCGATAGGCTACTGAAAATTGAAATTACAGTGGGTACTTACGGCTCAACTTACATTAAATATTCCAATACCGTAACTTCAATGTAATTTGAGAAATATGAGCATTGGAAGCTATAATCCTTTTTTTAAATGCAAGTAAGATCTCCCTTCTTGAAAGAGGATTAAGTAACTATTGACAGGAAACTGACCATCTAGATTACTTGAAACTAAAGTAAGTTATCAACATTATTATGTTATACCTGAATTTATTATGTAGGCTACCTGAATATATTGACTAATAGATGGTATTTCAGGATTAATAACGTGAGAGACTAAAACGGTTTTGATTTCATCGAACCGATGAATATTTTCGTTACGGTACCGGTATTTGCAATGACAGTTTGAAAACTAAGTTATCAGAATTTAAAGACAAGCTCACATCACTATAATTATTCTGAATAGAAAATTTATCCACTCCTGCTCAGTTGATAAGGAATTATACCTGAGGTATCATCAGTTATAAGTTTCGTTCTGTTAAACCTAAATTATTATTATTTCGTATTCTCAAAATGTGATATTCAGACAAGCTTTAACAATTACTTAAAATGTTCATTGTAATTGAGATAAAAAATATTGTGAGCGCTAGGAGAATCAGGTTTGTGATTACAGAGGCATCCTATCAAGTACTAGGTTCTTGCAGAATACTATAATAACAAAGAAAAATGCCCAATACCGTACGTATATATTTTTTTGTAATAAGGGTTATAATAATATTGGAAATATGGTAACATGGGAAGTGAATGGATAGTAGATCTGCAGATTTTTAAAACCTAATGAAAGCTGTAGATTCAACTGTCATACAAAATTCACCATTCAAGGAATCAAGTAACAAACAATAGTCGGATTTTCCAACTTAGGTTAGATGCGTAAAATGAGAAAAGCATCAAAAGAAAAAGCATCTACCGCGCTCGATTGAAGAAAATTGTGCTTCAGCCTAATTTAATCAACAGCACACGAGCTCAGCATTTATAATAGAGGAAAATCAATAACAATATATAAGTCAGGACCACAAACCCACCATTCACTTTAAAAATAGGACTCGGTCTCGGAGAATCAAATCACAGCCCAAGCCTAGCGAGAGGCAAAGGCATTTGTAAATCACTGTGAACTTTCGGTTTACCGGGTACTTGGCAAACTTCAGTCATTCAAATAAATACGTAAAAACTTGTTCAAAATCTATAGATTTAAAATTTAAAACTAATTATTGATGTCAAATAAATAACAAAACTAAAATCACTCAACGCTTTCAGAAGACATCCATGTTGTTTTAATTTGCTCATAACGGGACGTGACGTAGTGAGCGTTCCGTGCACCGCCTTTACAATAAGCGTAGTCTCGATCTCGAACAAAGCGCAAACTAATCGAGTAGGCAGTGAAGATAGCCAATCATATGTTTTGTATTTTGGGGATTTCTGTATTATTGTTGAATGCAGAGTTGAAGACGGCAAGTCGTGATAATTCTTCATTATCTCTTCAGTGGTGTTTTGTTGTAAATTGATTTGTGAATAATTCATTGGTCTGTTTAGTGAATATTTGATTCAGGAAAATTTCCGTGATCAACTTTAGTTATCAAAGTTTCAAGTTGGATTTGTATGTCATAGAACTTCATGTATCACAAAAGGTTTTCCAGCGTGTTCTATTAGAAAGTTTTTACTCGAATATTTGGTGTTCAAGGCTGACGTTTACAATACTTGTTGCGCACGTTTGCTAATTACTTGAATTGTTACAATTTTTCTGCAATTGCGATTCACCTGCACGAAAATTCCATGTTTATGAAGTTCCTAATCGTGTTCTCGTAATAATATTGTTACATGATAACAAAGGAGGCAGGAGCAATGAACTAGTGAATTGTTAGTACTTATGGTGCAATTATAAGTTTATTTTATTTATTATTTTGTGGTGATGAGAAACGTATAATTATTTTATGGAGTTCCCTACCAACGATCTTCCTCACGATTTTGGTCATTCAGGTGGATATTCTAATTCATCCGCAATCATGGAATCTCTGGATGGCTTTATGATAAATCGTGAAGTGCTGGATCCAGACTCAAATAATTATTCTCAACCGAAACTTACCAAACGATCAAAGTATAATTTCAGACCGGATGTAACATTGACAAATGTTCTTCAAGAGGACAAATTCACTTCTTTGAAGCTGGGAGCATCGACTGAGAATGGAAATCTTATTCGTAGTTTCCTTCTTCTGGATGGGAATGAGCATATGAAGGTTGGTAGAATGCTTAACCTAAGCTTATTTGGCTCATTATTTTCATGTTGTCATGGGTCATGCTTTGATACATCTCATCTTTCACACTCTGTTTTTACTCAGTAAAGATGCTTTAATAATTAGAGGAAAAAGCAACCTTAGAACAATATTACTAGTAGGCCTATATATTTTTAGAATTTTCAAGTTACTTTCAGCTGAGTTAATTTTACAATCACGCTTCTTCCACGACTTAGCAATTCACTTTCAAAACATCGACTGGATAAATAAAAAAGGTACTGTATATCTAGAGACAAAAGAAAAGAATATCCAGAAAACTACAATTAAAACTATAGTCTACAATCTTGAATTTCGAGAAAATCAAAATGAATCCAAAGTACAACAAGAAAATAATATTTGCAAATATAACTACCGTAAAACAAATCATTCTTAATGCTATAGGTACACTAACAATCAATCTTGCCAAAAAATCAACACTAACACAATTTCTGCAAAGATTAGGTGATTCCCGAGGCACGCCTATTAGGAAGTTCCTGCACAACTTTTTTTAAATATTAATTTATATTGATAAATCGAACAATTGTGAACAATTAGATACAGTTATTTTATGGTGCCTCAACACGATTACTAATGAGGTCACCTAACCACTTTTTCCAATTTTTGTATTGTATTTATATGTTGTATTATTGTATTGTTTTTGGAAATTGTGTGTAAATAAATGAAATGAAAAGAAAACATTTTTAATTGATGTTGTTGTTTTAGGTCTCATCTGGTACAGAGTTCGTGAACAAATTAGGATGCGATCCCGGCACACGAGTGAAGGTGGTTTCGATTTTCGGCAACACGGGAGATGGCAAGTCGTTCACGCTGAATCAGACGTTCTTCAGGGGCGAGGAGGTGTTCCGCACCTCCTGCGAACAGACCTCTTGCACGCTGGGAGTGTGGGCCGCCTATGATCCCAAGATGAAGGTGATCTGTCTGGACACGGAGGGACTGCTGGGCTCCACCTCGCAGGAGAATCAACGCACGAGGCTTCTGCTGAAGGTAGGCGTGTGGTTGATTGGAAATTGGATCGACAAATTGATCGGGGAAGCCATCCGACGACACATGATTTAGTTTTAGTTTTTTGTATCTTCGCCACAGTCGTTAGACTGGGGAATCGTCAAAGTTAGGAGGAATTGGAGTTAATACTTCAATAGTATTATAATACAAACGGTATGTACACACTTGGTCAAGCATGCGGTTAAGCATTTCAAGTCTTTATGTTTTTTTTTACATATGTGGGATTGGAAGTTTGATTATTTTCCTTTTATCGGTTTTCTGTGAAAGTGATTTTGATTTTCTGTGCGGGTCAAGCATGCTGCAAGTGCAAGACGATCCACAGGTTTGATCGTGTTGCGTTGCAGCATGCGATTCCTACTAAACTTGGGCTGAAAAACAAATGCTTCACCGCATGCTTTGCAGCACTCAAAAATCGACCAAGTGTGGACATAGGGAATAAGTACACAATAGGGTAACTACAATAATGAGACTTGGACTAGGTGGAGCTATTTCTCATTGTGAAAAAAATGGATGTAAAGCAATGGAAAAATGGATGCAATCGTACAATTGCAGTTCCGGTTTTCCCCAGAGTAATTTTTTCAAAATCGAATCAAATCATTTATTTGCCATACAAAAAATTCAATTCACGAAAGAAAATAGAATGAAATACATAAGTTTATAATAAATCAATAATAATGAAATAAAATAAAATACTAAACATAAAGTAAAGAATAAATAATACAACATTATAAATAAATTTATAATTTATGTGTATACTTAAATTTAATTTCATATGTACGTAATATTCTCCAAAATAAATGACTTATAATGGCATCACCAGCAAAAAGAAAAAACTTTGCCCGCTGGTGATAGTTGCAAACTACTCTCTTTAAAAAATTATTACATCTAAAACTTTTACATTATTACTCATTGCTTGGACAAATGCTTTACTTAAAAGCTCTATTAAGATCTTTCGGAGAAAGTGCAGTGTATGGACTTTTGTCAATAAATTGTAAAAAAATCTCTATTAATTATTATAAATAATTTGAATGCGTTTGATTAATAACTGATAAAGGAAAATACTTTTTGAAAAGTAAAGAAAGTAAGATTTTAACCTATATAAAGTAGTTTCAAAACATTAATAGAAATTCTACAAATGAGTTGATTGATTTTTCAGCTTCGGGAGTGTAAATTTGTAATGAAAAGTGAATGTGAACTTAGTCTTCATTTGAAATATTTATCAAATAAGAAGATAAGACGTTTTGTTTCAACTCGATAACGTTTTTTTTTTTTCATTCTATTCCTAAAGTTATAATAATGTACTTACTTAAATAAATTATTAAGAAAACTAGACTAACTAACTATATTGATTATAGTTCAGTACTGCGGACGTAATTCCTCCAAACGCTGAGAGATGGCGCTGAGTTTAAATTTTTTACCCACTAAACGTATCTTCTCCAAAATACGAAATAGTGAGAGATAATTAAATTATAATAAAACTATTTCCAAGTTGACGACTACACAAAGTGAATTATTTATGTATGAAAAGAGCCAATTATCTTGATGAATCAGCTTTCTGTGCTTTATGAAATAAGTTCTCTTCATGAATAAATCATTATTTAAAGCATCCATTATCAATCGAAGCGATATTGAAGATGTAGTCATAGTCACGATAAAATGTTGTGAAAAACATTGGATAAATGCCACATTAAGTGGCGTAGCACAGTAGTACAGGACTGGTATGATAGAATTTCCACATTTGCTTTGGGAAGAAAAACAAAAACATCAGGCTGATTATTATGCAACTCTTATCTGAATAATAATTGTTATCAGTACTATTGTTTGTAGTCGAGAAATTCATTCTCCACTGAATTTACATTGTTTTCTTGTCATTTGCATTGGTGTTGGTTGATTTGTTGATACAATTGTCCGACGAACATGAAGTTCAGAAACCGTTTGAATTATTAGTTTTTATAATAATTAATTGAACGAAATTCCTAATTAACTGAATAGGTGCAATATCTCAATTCCTTCCATCATCATATTAGTTTTTAAATTGGAGATGAAGAGTTAAAATCTTTGCTCTTTCATATTTCAGTAAATCCTAATGAAATAATAAATTAATAAAGTGAGTATAATAATTAGGATCAATAATAATCCTATAAATCAATAAATTTGTTGTACAAAAAAATGTTTTACAATGTTGAGTACAGTATTGATAATATTGACTTATGGCTATTACAATCAAAGGAAGTGAGAAGTTTAGAAGATTTGCAACCTATTTATTTTTTATTTTGCATTGTCAACAAAACTCAAAACATTGTCATTGCGTCAATTTTTCGTTAATTAAGTTGGTGTTTATTTGACGAAAATCAATATAGATCTATGTAGAATACCCGTGAAGATGTAGATAAACCGATAATCCTTATTGGAAGCATTTTGTTAGGAAACTAATGGAACATTTTTTTAGAAACATAAAGTTGGAATTTTTTTCTAAACTCATCTTCAAATTTCAAACATGGTTCAGATCTTCAAATTTTAAACATGGTTCAGACTAATGAACATTTTTTTTGTTACTAACGTTACTAAAAATATAAAGAACGGTTTGAACAGACGGTTCTCCCCAAATAGTCCCAAAAAATATTGAAAAACGTTTTGTAAGAAAACCAAATTACATATCGTGCTATTCTTGTTGCATTAAATGTCATTTTCTTTATATATAGTCAGATTCATTTAATTTGACGCTTGGCATTAGATAGACATATATTAATTCTTGACTTGCTGATGACCGTGGAGTACGATGGCAAAGAAATAATACCTCTCTATCTATCTATCTAATGCCAAGCGTCAAATTAAATGAATGTGATTATAATAATTAGTTGAATGAAATCCAAATAATGCTTTGAAGAACTTGGGTGACAGATACAAAAGTTAGATGAAGTGGAACCTACTCGTAAGGATCTCCCCACCGATAAAAAGCGATAAGAACATAGTTTTTTTAAGAACTCTGAATAATTGCAACCTACTATGGTTCCTTCCTTCTTTATTTTATTTTATCGCATTAAAACATGTATATGTACACATATAATATAATTCGACAGGCCCCTTTATTATGTAACATAATTTAACACTTATTTTATCTAATCAGCAGTAACATTTTTCTGTTAAATGTTTTAACTACGGACAGTGACCAGACCACATAACTCATTAACTATTGACAGTTCATGCATTGAGGAGGTTCAATTGCACGTTATGCAGTTCATTTCATTTGGTTCTGATTAACATTATGATGATAATCCAGTTGTTATGGTCTAGCTAATGCAGATTTTAGATAAGAGTTGAAAATGTTTCGGTTTATGGTAGCTTGGACGATTTCCGCGCATTTCTAGTAATCGCTTTTTGTGACGTCATAAATTTTGTGCTACGTAGGTTATGTAGGTTATCAGTCAGCAAATAAATCATTTAATTCTGATTACAGTGTTAAATGTTTATTTGTCCAAAAAACATTGCCTTATTGCCTATAAAAAACTTGACTTATTAATGAAGAGAAATTAACTATTATTACAGTTTGAGAAATTTATTTTCTACTTCTAAGTTATATTTTTCTTCTCTTTATCATTTTTGTTTTCAATACGGTATTTTTTCCTTGTATTTTTCCATCTCCCAAACAAACAGACGGATTGTATTACTCCACTTGATTCAACCTTTTGAATCACAATTAACACCCCAAAGTCTGTCTTATAAATTTATTGATAATATAAAGGAATAAATTTAATCTTATAAATTAATTTCAATGGATTATAAATATTCTCTATAAACACTATGAATGCTCTTATAAATATGTGAATTACCACAGTTCTTTCGTGATTATAAAATGATGGATAGAGAAGTTTGCTCTCTTTATGAAATCCTTACTCAATCCTTTATCAACTTGAATAATTATTTATATTTTCATCAACTGAAATTTATTTAATGCACACGTACTAAAATAATAAATTTTAAAATACTTCCTTCAACTATTTCTTTTTTTTTATTATTTTTGTTTGCTGATGAACCTCATGCTAATCTTTCTAGATTAACTGAAGTTTAATTAATAAACATGTTCTTACTCTAATACAACAAAAGAGATTTTCAAGTATTCTCTTCAATAAATGTTTCATGTTTTTGTTCATTTTTTTAACTCTCATAATAATTTTCTCAATTAAAAATTTAAAATCTCATAATGTAAATTTATGGGACTGAAAATGATTTATTTATAATACAATAATCAGTTCTCTATAATTTCTATTACATAATAAAATGACATACAGTACAATCTGTACTGTAATCTGTACTGTATTATATTTTATCTGTTAATCCTATTAATTACCGATAATCTATTTATTAATGTATTTAAAATCAATAAATCCATTTTTTCTGATGTCTATTATATAAAACAAATTTCACCATGTTTATATAATTTTATTATATTTCTATTAATCCTGATTCAATAGATAAATAAATAATCTAAATGTATTTGGTTTTCAGATACTTTTGTTTATTGAATTATATTGAATGTATTTCAGGTACTAGCCGTTTCCGACATAGTGGTCTACCGTACACGAGCCGAGCGTCTACACAACGACATATTCAAGTTTCTGGGCTGGGCGTCCCGAGCTTACACTCAGCACTTCCAAAGCGCACTGGCTGCCGTGGGGGGAGGAGGGGCGCGTAGCGGTGAGGGGGGTAGTGGTGGGGGAACCATTAGACCGCTTTCCGCACTGGGCCCGGCTGTCATACTGTTCCACGAAACGCATAATACGCGCACGCTGCATTCCTGTGAGTAAATTATGTGATTTGATTCTTATTGCCCCCTTTTTTTTTACAAAACAGTTAACCGTGGGCCGCTTTGCAAGTGGGTAGATGGGAGATGGTGATACTGTATATTCATCTGCTATCATTAGATATTAAGCAGCGGTCACTCGGTGAGAGCGGTTGCTAAGTAATCATGTGGTTAAGTAACAAACATTCGAGACCGCTCTCGGATGGGTGACCGACACAAAATAGTGTGCAATGAGGCGGGTGGGACCTAAAATACCCGCCACACGATAAAAAAAAATTGAATATGCTCTTACAACATCTACCCTCTATGCACTTTACATTTATTCCATTCGTCTGTTATTTATTACACGTTATCCATTATTTGAATGTTCATTCAATTTAATATTTTAAATTTCACTAAACACAATATTGCAAGACCATGTCTGTAGAGTATTGGTAACGTACCTAATCAGCTGTTAGTTCAAGTTTATTCTATTGGTTGATAAATTGGTTTATTGGTTGATCGCATATACATGGTGTTTCTAAAATAGACCGACAAACTTCGTGAGCGGTTTTCTGACATTGAAATTAGGAAAATCCAGTTGATGGATCCTAAAATGCTTTTTCCCCCCCTAGTCGCCATTTTGTTTTTTAATTTTTTATTTTTTTCTTCAGAATGGTTTGACTAATTTTGTTGAAATTTGGCATGGTCAAGGCCAAGATGAATGTCTGCTGTAAAGAAATGAAGCAACCTTATCTGACGATATATTTCAAAATGTCTCGATAAATTTCATGCCTGTCTCCATAGATTTCAAAAACATGATTACTTCAACTGGAAATACATATGCCAATTTCAGCTGTAATGTTTTGAATTATCAGCTAGCTTCCACTTGTCAGCTAGGCCGATATACAAATATAACCCTCTCATCCTGACAGAGCATAATATCAGCTGTTTATTGAAGTAGATGTCGCCAAATAGAAAAGTACTTACAATTACACGAATAAATAAATGTTTGATTTGATGTTGTTTAGCATGAAATGAAGCCCCGAACATTCTGCGCAGCCGGTTTGCGTCGCTGCAGCTGGAAATGGACGCGTTCAGCTCGGTGCGGTACGTGGGCGTGCGTACGGAAGTGCCGCCGACCAGCTTCACCGAGTTCACGCGGCCATCAACGGCCAGCTCGACAACACCACTGTGCGCTCGGCTCGCGAGCCCACCTTTGTCTATGCCACGCTCAAGGTAACCGATTCAATAATAGTATAGTGCTTATCATCCTTGAAGTTTCATTTGATGAGGTATCAATTTATTCATTTTATTCCTTATTTTAATTGTAAATTTATTCTTTTAATTTATTGTCGTGTTAATACAGGGTAGTTGAATGAGGTCAGGGCGCTCAAGTGGCCAGATGGATAATAAAATGTTCTGTTGCCCTTATCACATCATCATCATCATCTTCATTTACTGAACAACTAAATTTTGAATCTTTCTTTTGCATTCAGTCAGAGAATCAGCTGAGTTAACTGGCCAGGTAGCAAGAAATTAAAATACTTTATTATTTCATTTTAAAGAATATTAAATAACAATTCATGAATCAGTGTATACACTGCACAAAAGCCATACGCTAAATAATTGTCTAATACAGGGTGATTCAGATGAGTCAGAACTCAAATATTGAATGGATAATAAAATGTTCTATTTATATGTTTTTATTTAATGTTTTATTAATATTTTATATTTAACATATTTTATTTACCATATAAAATAATATTATAACATATTTAATACATAACATATTTGATTTACTAGGAGATCGCAGCAAAGACTGCTGAACGCTCTCCTTAAATTGTGGTGTTGACACATCAGGCTGGCGGCTTCGAGACCTATCATTAAAACACTTCCTGTTTCACGAAAACGTTTCACAGTATCATAAACTGTTGTTTTCCCTGGAATGGAAACATTTTACATTGTAACATTTTACTGAAAAGTATGCTTCCAATAATGCGACTCTGCTCTTGCGTAAGCATCGTGAAGGACTGACAACAATTCGCTCTCTTCCTGGCACCAGCGCTTGTGATGGGGGGTGTGTGCTAGGAGTGGGATATGTTCTCGAAGGTCAAATCTATCTGACAAAACTAACAAACAAAAGAAATTCTTATAACTGTCCAACTGAACTGCATAACTAGTTACAGTTCTGACTTATCTGAATCACCCTGTAGAAAATGAACAAGCGACTCCTGGCAGACAGTCGCTATGCGCTGCACGGGGTAAACTTGTCTTTAATGAAACGAGATTGTTTTGAAATTGTTTATTTTTTATTTTATTTCATTCTATTGATACAATCACAAAAATGATAATATTATAATGAGAAAAAAAACAGAGCCTGTACTATTTTCCTTAAATTTTGATGAGTTAATAAATAAGGCCCCTTTAAGATAATTCATAATCATATTCATCTGGGAGAGAAAGACTACTTGCAGGAGCCTGTACTATTTGTTGAATTTTGATGAGTTAATGCAGTCCAAAACAAGGATTTTATGCCTTTTCCAAGATAATTCATAAATGTATTCATTTTGTGAATACCGTACGTATCTTGACAATAAATGAATAAATAAATAATTGTGAATAATTGAATGCATATTGTATTGTTTACGTTGAACTTGATTTTTGTCAACAGGCGTTGAACGATAAGTTCAGCGGTAAGCAATAGGCCCAGCAGACAGAGTCGCTGTTTCTGGGACCAGTACTCTACGTGTGGCATGGTTGTGCCCTGTCGTGTGAGTGGGAAGGTGTCAACGCAGTATGGGCCACACGCATGACGGTAACCCGCATCATTGCTCGAAAAGTGCCGGTCAGTGTTTATACACATAGGATAGGATAGACGAGACTTAGATACTAGTTCTCACCGCTTGTGAGAAAAAGATAACAATTATAATGATGATGATCCCTGTAGCTACTTTCACTCCTAATACCAAATCACTGAGCAGAAAAAATAGCGAGGGAATTCTATTCCAATTATTATAAAGAATTGTTCACCTACATTGTAATTTTCTATACTTACAAGTTGAATTTCCTGAAAACGCATATCAAATTTCTTATATCCAACAAAGCAAATAAACAAGATCCAAAATACGATTTTGCCTTTTGTAGTATAGTATTAATAGTATTTTTCCCCTTTTGAAAGATGACGTCCATGTGTCTTGGGCTAAATGAAAAGGAAGAGTGATGGAGGATTATCAATTCAACTACTGCTTTTGGCACAAACAATGTAATTTTGGTGATACAATTCCAATAACTTACAATTTTTTTGTTGTAGGATGCCCATAGTTGTTGGCTATTCTGGCTTGTGTGTGTGATCAACTGGGAATGTTTTTATGCAATGAGAAATCATCAAATTAATAATCTTCTTTAAATATGTCTTATTCATTACAAGTTTATTTTCTTGAATATGATCTCTAGGTGTTTGTAGTGATGTTCAAGTACCAATACCAGGTACCAATCATGCTAATAACTTATATAACTAATAATTTAAGTAATAAATAGTTAAAGAACATGTAAACAATGAATTGAACCATTACAATATTTCATTTCATTATTTATCAATCCTTTTTTTGGTTCTTCGAACATCTTCTTTTTCTAGTTGTGCATTTGCTCAGCTCTCCACTGCCTAGGTTCCATTCATTCCAATAACTTACAACTAATACCAAGTAAATAAATAATAAAAGAAATAAACAATGGAACCAAAAATTACAATATCATTTCATTATTTATTTATTTTTGGCTCTTTGAACATCTTCTTTTCTAGTTGTGCATTTGTTTCAGCTACCGTCATTTCTAATGTCAGGTTCCATATCGCGCATTTAATTAGGCACACTTGTTTACGTTAAGACAAGACAAGACGAATTAATACAGTTTGAGTCACAGCATTATTCGTTACTACGGAAGCAAACACACAACGATTAGTCATTGAATCGGTGTGTGCTGCTTCAGCCATGTGAATTGATTGTGAATAAACGTGACTAATGTCGTCTTGTCTTGTCTTGATTGTCTGGTGTATGTCTAGGGCCCAACTTACAACCAATACCTAAGTACAATAATATAAGAAACATTACAATGAATCACTACAATATTATTTCATTATTTATCAATTTTTGTACTTGTTTCCTAGTTTTTGTCGTGCATTTGTTTCAGCTATCAACACCAGTACGACAACTGTGTGTATGTGTGCAAGGCGTGCTATCAGAATGGCAAGGAGGAGATAGTGAGCGCCCGCTACACATCGGCCACTGATTCGTCCTGGTTCGGACTGGCAAAGTATGCATGGTCTGGGTATGTTCATTCATCATTCATGCTTTTGTCACTAACGCTTTATCATTCTAATGAGTTGATTTCTAGATTGTAACTTTGGTTGTCATTTAATTGTAATTTTATTCAGCAATTTACGATTTACGTAATGGTTTTCTCAATATCTGTCTATAATAAAAAAAAGTTTATGAATAGGTTGTATAACTAATTTTCATGAAATAAATAATATATCATATTGAATTCTAGAGAGACTTAACAGAAACTTTCCAATGTTCAAATGGATGCCAAAACTGTATTTTGAAATTTATGAAAAATATAGGTTATATGACATTTTAATAAAGAAAATAATTGTCAGATAAAATAATGAAAGATCTAATCAATTTGAGAGGAACAAGATTGTAAATTAAATTAGATTATTCAGTTTATTTTTATGGATTTTACAAGTATATCGGCTTAAATTCTAGATTGTAGTAGTAAAATGTACAGCTATTTATTCTACAAATGTACATGAACTGAAATTTGTTGTGTGTGATGTGATGTGGTATTTCTCCATAATGAATGAAAAAGACACTAATATTTCCAACCACTTATTTACAAAATATGTATCAAAAGACAATATCTTAGTCTTTTTCTTCCACTGTACATGAACTATTGAATTGTTAAGTTTGAGGAAAATGATAACGATAGTATGCCTATAAATTGTGATATATCTACATGAAACGGCAAAGTTTGGTATTTAAATGTCAATTTTTAAAAAAAGGTTGTTCAATGATTTTTTTTCATCAACACTCGACCTTAAGAGTGTGAGAGAAAGTGATTTAAAAGTGAGAGAAAAATTACGAATCCAACCTGAAAATTAGCGGAAAGGAACCCAAATCGGCTTATAAAAATACTTTCAATACAATCGTGGAAACATCATAGTGAAAGCATGCTATTATGCCGCGTTTTTTACGTAGACTGTCTTAGTGTCAATTTTAAGCAAAGCTTATTTTTCTTATGATAGTATAGTTTATTATTCTAAGATAATTAATAAATAGGCTACAAATACTGTTTATATATTGAATACAATAATGCCACTTACAATAACATTAATGAGACAAAATAGGCGTTACCAAACCTCAAATTTCAGAAATTAACACAAACTTATTCTTAAACAACATGCGTATTACGTCACAATTAGTGTTCTTGGAATGTATTGCTGTTCATGGCTTTTGTTACCCTAGTCTTAATATTATAATCATAATTGAGAATATAGAATATAGATCATTGTTATCATGATCTCTCGTTGAACTTATTCTTATACTTTTCACAACTTTTATGTTCATCTTAATAGCATGTATTGATGATGGTTTAGTATTAATCATAAAGTTATACTGGTTCTCTATAAGCATAACTATTACATTGTGCCATGTTTTTCAATTTGAAAGGCATTTTATTAGATTGCGGCATATTTTCCAATTTGAAAGGCATTTTATTGAAAAGATTTTGTGATCGGTAGTATCAAGACTAACTGACAAACTTTCTTCTCTAACTTCTGTATTCTACATCATTTTACTATCCAATGAATTTTATCCTGCAGTTCGGCGATATTTTATTTGCAGCAAAGTGATTTTTGTCTGAATCTGACTGATCGATTGTTCGGACTAAAATCCTCTGATTTGTGATCGATTGTCCGAATTGTGTATTCTTTTTAACCCTTAGCAAATTTATGTTGATGGAATGAATTGTTTGTTCTCAGATCTGTGATCGAATGTCCGAATTGTGGTGAAATCTACCGCAGCCGCCAGTTTTGGTATGGTAACAATCAACCAGAGGCGGGGGCTGTACGTACTGAGATACAGCATGTTTGGCCAGGGGTGAGTAAATGCCACTTACACAATTAATAACTTTTCCAAATTTTCGTCTAGTTTTTGCAATTTGTTGGTTTAGTCGTGAGACCTCTTATCTTGAAAATTTTCAATTAATTTTTTTAAACGGAAGGAAATACTCTTTCTCTATAGTGAGATCAGGTTTATGAAAAATATCAAAACACTTCTGGAAAATGTGTTGGTCGTGACAAATTTTTCATTAAGCATTTTAGAATTTCAAATGGTTCAATGGGTTACTTTTGTATTGCTGAAACTTTATCTAAAATTGTATTCCCTCTTGTATAAGGCGATCCATTTAACTTGTCAGAAATCAGCTGTATTTTGGTAATACTACAGCCTCGACACAATAAACGGTATATTCTTGAAAGTTTAAAGACCTTTAAAGACTTTCGTAAGATCTGATGTTGTAAACTTGACCATGGGCCGTATTTATGAACGTTCCTTAAGGGTCTTTAAAGAAGACCTTAATTTTGAGTGCTCATGAATAACTTTTAAAATACAGCTGATTACCCAGAGATTCTTGGCGAAACACTTTGTAGGTTAAGTATTGTGGATCATATACTGTCGATCATATGTTTTGTGACAAGTTAAAAGGACCGGCTATATGACCGCTGTGCCTTTCAGAAAGGAACCTCATGAACGTTTATAAACATGGTATTGGCTCATGTCTCGTGTGCTGTCTGTACTCATTGATAGAGCCCCAGTTTGAGTGTCCACACTTTGGTCGATTTTGTGCGTGTGCCATTCAAGTCAATGTTCGCGCCGCATATATACTCTTAGCATTGGCCGCATGCTGTGCAGCACTTGAAAATCGACCACAGTGCGGACTGGACATACCATACCCGAAGGAATTTGATCAGTCGATTGAATTGTGTGTTTTATTAGGTGAACATGCCGAACCAGAGCATGCAGAACTCGGCGCAATGCGCGTGCTAGATTGAAAGTGTCAACTATCTGACGGACGCAGTGGCCAGCCATAGTCTCGGCTCGCCTCCCCACCTCGCGCCGCCATTTCATCCGCCTATGTGGCCGACTACATTGCACCCAAGTACTGGAAACCCAACAACGAGATCAAGGTCAGAATATTGATATCTCATGAATCCATTGATAAGGGCCGGTTCCTATCCAACTAAGGGCCTGATTCTCCAACGACTATTGAACCAAGTTTTATTTTTTTCATATGTTTTAAAACATATATGATTAATCCAAAAATTGGTTTAATCGTCGTTGGAGAAACCGGCCCTAAGTATATGTCATTTATATCAGTAAGATTTCAGTAAGATGAATCAACAACATAACCTGTGGACTATTTATCAAAATTTGGGAAAGAAGCAGTTTTGGACAAATGTCTGTTGATTCTTCCCACATTGTAATGTATCTTGACAATAAATGAATAAATAAATAAATATCCATGGTATTCATTGGCACACCATATAAATTACATGTCCCTAGCCTAATGTTACATTCCTCTTCCTCCTCCTCCCTCCTCTTTCCTCCCTCCTTCTCCTCTCTCCTCCCTCCTCCTCCCTCCTTCTCCTCTTCGTCCTCCTCCTCTCCGTCCTCCTCCTCTTGCTCCTTCCTCTTCCTCTTCCTCCTCCTCTTGTTTCCTCCCCTTCCCTCCTCTCCTCCCTTCCTCTCCTCCTTCCTTCTCCTCTCCTCTGCTCCTCCTCCTCTTCCTTCTCCTCCTCCCCTCCTCCCTCTTTGCTTTTCCTCTTCGTCCTTCTCCTTGCTTCCCCTCTTCCTCCCTCCTCCTCCTCTTTCCTCCTCACCCTCTTCCTCCTCCCTCCTCTTTTCCTTTCTCCTCTTCCTCCTCCCTCCTCCCCTTCTCCCTCCCTCCTCTTTCCTCTCCCTTCCCTCCTCCTCCTCCCTCTCTTCCTTCTTCCTCCTCCTCCTTCCTCCTCCCTCCTCCTCTCTTTCTCTTCCTTCTCCTCTACTCCTCCTCTTTCCTCCTCCTCTTCTTCTCCTCTCCCTCTCCTTCTCTCCTCTTTCTCCTACTCTTCCTCTCTCTCCCTCCTCCCTCCTCCCTTCCTCCTTCTTCTTCTTATACCTCTTCCTCCTCCTTCTCTACTCTTCTCCACCATCTCTCCTCTCTCTTCCTCCACCTCTTCCCTCGTTCCTTTCCTCCCTATTCCTTCCTCCCGCTTCTTCCTCCTTTTCCCTTCTCTCCTCCCTCCTTCTCTTCCTTCTCCACTTCCTCCTCCACCTTTCCCCTCTCTCTCTTCCCTCTTCCTCCCTTTTCCTCTTCTCTCCTCGCTTCTTCTCTCTCCCCTCCTTTCTCTCTCTTCCTCCAGAGTGTTGTTGTAAGGCAGGGCCGTCTGCGCCCCAACTTCGCCTCTCCTGTAAAAATAAAGTCGTCATTCTATTCCAATCCTGGCTCACTGTCATAATTTTCCTCTTCCTACTCCCTTTTCCACTGTTGAGAGAATAATTCTCAATGTGTAATAATTTTATTGTGATGGCACTGCAAGTGAAAAATATGTAGAACACAAGGATTTAATCGAATAAGAAATTTTATTGACTGTTAGTTTGAAGATGGAACGTTGTCATGAGGAATATTGAAATATGGCGTTGTTGAATTGTAAATATTGTGTTACAAAAAGGATTGTGAAAATAAAAATATAAAAGGCAAGTGTGCCTTCATTTTAATTCACACCCACATCCACTTTTAAGTAAAAATCGATATTCTCTGCCTCTGTTCATTGCAATAAACTTTCATGACCTAGAATTTAAACGACATACTTTGCAATCTACATGAATAATGTGATTATTCTATTCTACTCCTCCTTCCCTCTTCTCTCTCTTCCTTCCTCTCTCAGTTCATTCTCTCTCACTCGGTTCCTTTCTTTCATTCATTTCTTTCTTTCACCCCAGCCTATATTTCTTAGAGCTTTAAGAAAGTGGTTAAATGCAAATCCTTTTTATTCTATAGATGAATTCAAGGAAGAAGTGTGTAGGATAAATTGTTAATTTTAACTGTTAAAATATGTTAATGCTATAACGAATTAATAATAACTTATTATTAATGAATTATCATGTTGATAATTGTTAATGATTTTGACGTTAATAAAATGTAATTTAATTTTAAAATCTTCATTGTGATAGCTTCATGAATTTTAATTAATTTTAGCTATTAATAATTAGCAAATGCTGTAACGTATCCTGAATTAAGGGATAAAGTTTCTTAATGATTCTATTGTTTCCTAAGGACCCCTGCTTTTGTGATATAGTTTATATGTATGACGAGTACCTTCTGGCTGAATAAATTGATTTGACGTATCATCTATTTGTTCGTAGGCGCGTGGTGTCGCAAGTACTTTGACCGTCAGCCCGACATCCACCATTGTCGCCAGTGCGGCGAGGGCGTGTGTGTGCCAGTGCAGGCAGTATGCGCGGCCTGGTGCCCGAACGCGTTGGAGTTCCGAGGCGGTGGTCTGCGATCTGCCATGCCGCCACCCCCTACCGCCGCCCCCACTGCTCTTCAAACACCTCACGTGAGTTTCAACTAATTCCACCCTATTCCAAACAGCTGTCCTATGAACTCTCGTAATGCACTCTTCCCCAATGTCCCCCTCTTCAGCCCACATTTATCCCTTCAGGTGCCACCCTCAAAAAATGTCATCCTCAAATGACCCCCCGTTCATTCCCCAAATGTCACCCCATATCCTCTTCATGTCAACCCCCTCTTTTCACATCAAATATGTTACCCTCTTCCACCAATTATTATTTTTTTAATTTCTTCTATTTTGCATTTTTCCATTTATTTATATCTTTTAAATTTCTTCTATTTTTCGTTTTTTCATCATATTTATTTGTTTCTTTTTTAATTTTTGAAAAAAAAATTTAAATTCAAAATTATATTTTATATTTTTCCGTTCCGTTCTTAATTTTTATCCATTTGAAACAATAAAACATGTATGGTGAACGATGTATGATTCGAACGATAACTCATTCTTAAATTGATGATTCTTAGCGTAAAAAAAATAATTAGAGAGAAAACCAAAGACAAAAACCTAGTACAAAAAATGGTTCGGGCAGAGTGGAATTGAACCCGTAACCTCTTGTTTACCAGCGCAGCGCAGATGCTCTAGCACTACGCTACCGAAGCTTAGGGTCTGCGGGAGCAGATTTTCCCCATCTCAAATACACACGATCATCTTTCTGTAGCAGCTTGCGTTTGAACTTGGCAAGTCATGGCAAATGTTGTGGATTTCAAACTCAAGTCTGTGAAATGTTTGATAGGTTAGGTCATTGATGCTGTACTAATTATACACTAATCTTTACTTAATTATGAGTGTGATTTTCTTCCTTATATTTTATATTTATACATATATTATGTTAACCAGTGCTGTAACAATTCAAAACTAATCCAAAATCATCTAAATCGGTTCAGCTCGTTCTCGAGTTATAAGCAACACTAACCTCTCTTTTATTAATATAAAAAGCACAATACATGATTAAATAAAAAACAATACATGGAATAATTATTATTTCCCCGCATGGACTATTGATCCGTGCGCGGGGAAAGAGTTAATAATCTAGAATGATTATCGACAGTTATTTACAATAATAAATTTACAAAAAAGACAAATGCTTAAAAAAGTAATTATATAAATGGAACACTAATTAGACTAACTTCAGAGCAGATTTGTTAACACCGTTATTCATGTAGGCTATAATGAAGAGACTGTATAATCACAGTGTGGTCATTGGTGTGAAAGGGCCCATAATAGTGTGTTGGAACATATTTTATTCCCACCATCGCCTTACTTTTGCCAAATTTTTAAATTTAAAAATAAGTGAACCCATTCACTAATTTTGAGTAGCAAATAGAAATTATATTTATCTTAAGTGTATGCTTGTATCTGTACAATTGTATGATTAATATTTTGTTCTAGGAATCTAATGAGCAAAGTTCAATAAATACAAAACATGATTTTCCAACATTAAATAGTCTCTACTCTTGGTATTGTTTTAAAAGCAAAATTAACACTGGCAAATATCAAATTGTAAGTAAGAAGTGAATCACTGCAATACATAAAAGAATTGCTTATCATTTCAATGCAAATTTTAAGGAAGTAGCAAAAGTATGATTTCAAAGTGTGCCATCAAATGGTACACTGTGTTTATGTAGTATTTTCTGTATTCGATCTTGGAACTTTGGATTACCAGACAGGCGCTTATCGCCTCGGCTTCACTAATACAAAGTCTATGTAGTTATAAGTAATTGATTGATTTATACATCAATTCAAATATAGTACACAAGAAGATATTATGAATAATGATGAAAATATTATTACAAAATTGAATGAATTATTATTGCATTTACTAGTATTTGATAATGTCAAACAATGTATTATTTACAAATTTATATTATTACTTAGTATTTTGGTGTAAGGAAGTTAAATGTATGATAAAAATAAACTTTCTTATGCCGTAACACTTTGAAAAACATCCATTCTTTATGCGCCAAACTGTATATATCTATAATAATTAATATCTCGATAAATTTGTGGAACTGATTTCTGTTTGATCGCAGTGAATGGCAATGAGAGTTCGGTGTCGAGTGAGCACAGCCAGGACGATGCCAGCGATACGATTCCCCGCAAATGTGGCGAAGTGGTCGTCAATACCATCAGCTCAGTGGTCTCCGTGCTAGAACATCCCAAATGTAAGCATTCATTCCAATCAAACCCAGTTTTACAACCACCTTACATTAAAATTGAAAATTAAATGGAAATATCCTTTATTGAGCGGAGTTAGGACTTTGAATTTATCTCAATACACTTGACAATGTACAGTACTTACCTGAGCTAATACAGTAAAGGTGGGTTTTCGTTACTGCGACCGAGTGCCGCAGCGGAGCCCGACCCAGCGTTGCCAGATGCAATTGAGCTAATATCAGGTGGGGTTGAGTAAGTGAGTCGACCTACCAGACTGGATGAAAATCCCAACTATTTATAGTGGGGATTTTTCATCAATTGCATCTGGCAACACTGGGTCGGGCTCCGCTGCGGCACTCGGTCGCAGTAACGAAAACCCACCTTTAGAATCGGAGATATTCTCAACCTAAACTTTTATCAAAATTCAATATTTTTCAACCTTTCTGTGATTCTGTGCTGTGTTTCAGTGTTATGTTTTTCGGACTTTATAAAATCAAAAAATACTTTTTTAAATACTAGTGTCTGTTTTCTAGTTAAGGTACACCGAAAGTTGGGGCCCGTTAAGACAAGACGAGATTGTCACGTTTAGTCACAGTAATCACATAGTTAAGCACATGGCTGGACCACACCGATGCAATGACTAATCGGTGTGTGCTTCAGCAACTATTAAGTACAGTGACTAAACGTGACTAATCTCGTCTTGTCTTTGTCTTGACCAACCGGTGTACGCCTCAGCCTTAGTGAAAACAAACTTTCACCATGTTCCCTATCAAGGGATAATTGGTTATGTTATGAAAAATCTACTTGGGTCTCCCACTATTAAAAGCTAAATAAATAAATTGGGCAGAGTCAAGAATTTCTCTACCACTCAACCTTAACAATGTACTTACAGCATTTTTGATGTAATATCTCCAGAATTGGAGATTTTGTCAGGCCACCACCTGATCATCAAGAACTTTACTGAATGAATTTTGTGAGTAAGAACGGCCCTTCTTACTGAAAAAAATTGATGAAATAGTTCAGATGGATTTTTTTTGTCAATCATCTAGTGACCGCCTATAAAAGGGGTATGCAGATTCGTCAGAATGAAGTAATTATTAATTTTCTTCTCCAACCTATCAGTCCTATTATTGCTCGTAATGTACCGTGAATTCCGCTGTGAATATGAAAATATTCAATAACTCTTCTTTCAATTTATTCGAAAATCCTCAACCGTAATTTCTTTGAGATGTGTTGGCAGGACGTTGTTTAGTCTTATACCAGCGCTTTTCACTCCTCGCTGATACATAGCCATGTGTCACACTCAGTAAAAACCAAAATCGGTGAAGACCGATTGGGTGGAAACCAAATTAAAGTATAAATTTTGAGCTTCAGAATCATGTATATATATATTCAGTGCTGATTTAAAAAAGAGGTAATCGAACTGTAGAGAAACTGTTCACCACGGCCTTCCGAAGAATTTTAAAATTAGTTGGAGGGTTCCTGGCCCCAGAGCATATTTTTGTAGATTTTTTGTTAGTTCTAAAAGAGATTATGGTATTTGTTTTTAGAGATATAGCTAACGCTTGTTCCCGAGCCCTGTATATTTATTTTCCACCATAGTCACCGTTAAGCATTACATTTTTCTCCCAACGTGTTGCAAGTTTCTCTTGAGTACAGGGAATAAATAAAAATCACTTCAATTGCAAATTTCGTTTTCAACAGTGGAATGTGGATGACAATATACGTAATTGCGCATTGCGATTCTTATTCCTGTACTCAAGAGAAACCTTAAGGGTGTTCATTACAGCTCGCACAATGAGGTGGAGGCACCTATCGAGTCCTGGACTGGAATAAAAATATCGCGAAGCGCAAGTATACTATAGTGATGCATAAATTAATGTATATTGTAATGTAAATATAAAAGTTGAAAGATGTAGGCCTATATAGTTTTTAGTTGCTATTGTAGCACGGCTGCTCCTTCCCCAAGCTCGAGCTTGCTCTTTTGGGGAAGTAGTTTCTTATGTTCTTTTGTATAATACTGTATTGTTATTGATTCTTTTTTCTGTTTGTTTGAAAAGTTGTATTTGTAATTTTATGAAAAATGAATAAATAAAATAAATAAATGAAATGAATAATATCGATGTTAACTTTGCAGCGTGGATAAAAGAGTCGGCGCGACCTCTGTACTGGGTACCGGACTGTGACGTGAAGGAGTGCTGCGTGTGTCAGGAGTCGTTCTGCGGCCCGCTGGCGGCCCGGCTGCCCTTCCACCATTGCCGCGACTGCGGCCACGGCGTCTGCGACACGTGCAGTCAACAGCGACGACCCGTGCCGCACCGCAACTGGCTCGAGCCGGTCAGGGTGTGCGACAACTGCTGCAAACGCGAGTAGCCTGCCACCCAATGTCCGTCACAATGTTTTAGGGCCGCTTTCCCAACGCTGCTTATTCAAAGCCTCATTCGGAAAATAGGAAAACTAGAGAAAAATTGAGCGTCAGCTGTTATTACTCAGGCCGCTTTACAACGCTGGTACAAAATTGTTTCTATGGAATACCCGTAAGGGTCTCCCCACCGATAAAAAGCCATACGATAAAAAAAAACTTAAGCAGCGTTGGGGAAAGCGGCCCTTAGTATGCCAGCCACTCTCCCTCCAAATCTACTAATGAAAACTCTGCTCAAGTATAGTACAATTTTTTTCAATTTGGCGGATATATCAGCTGTTTTCAAATGGGGAAAAAAACATAATGAAGTCTCTCAACAATTATTTGCCAACTGCCTAATTGAAAAAATTCTACTATAAAAAGTTTGTGTTTTTGTTAGTAGAATTAGGGCCGCTTTCTAACGCTGCTTACGTTAAGCCTCATTCGGAGAATAGGAAGTATAGAAAAATTGAGCGTCAGCTGTACATCTGGCAGAATTTGGAGAATAGGGTATAGAAAAAATTGAGCGTCAGCTGTTATTACAACATCCTTTAAGTGCTGCTCCTTACAATACATCTGGCTATTCATTCGGAGAATGAAAGTATAGAAACAATTGAGCGTCAGCTGTTATTACTTAAGCAGCGTTGGGGAAAGCGGCCCTTAATGGTAGAGTTTAAGCCGGGTTTTCGTTAGTAGAGAAGTGTTAGAGTGTATTGGGCAAGTACTAACTATCTTCGTAACTCCCCCAATGAAAACGTACATGAGGAGCGAACATGTTCGCATCGTAGAGTAGCGAACATGGTAAATATGATACAGGGTGGCTTAAGTCAGTTTTCACTAGCATTTTTTTTTATGTTTTGACTAGCGTACAGGTAATCGTAGTCTGTTGTTAATTTTAGATTAGTTAATTTTTTAAATAATAATTACATCAATATTTACTTTATACGGCTACAAATAAAGTATTTGTATTTTTCTGATAAATGAATTTGTATTTTCATTTCTGACAACTGACTTATACCACCCATAAGCAACGTTGAAGTTACTCTACTTTTCAGTAAGCCAGCTGCTCTACTCTAATTCTACTAATGAAAACCCTGCTCAAGTAATACTTCTGTATTTTTATTAGTAGAATTCAAGCTTGGTTCACGTTAGTAGAATTAGTGGTAGAGTTTACTGTGCTAGTACTAATATTGTCTTGTTAGCTCCCCAAATGAAAACGTATATGAGAGAGTTGAGTACATGGTAGCACCATGGTGAAATTACTACTGCTTTTTAGTATGCCAGCTACTCTACCTCTAATTCTACTAATGAAATCCCGGCTTAACTCTGCAACTGCAACTACTAATTGTCTTATTAGCTCTCCCAATGAAAACGTACATGATAAAGTAGATAACAGGATAACATCATGGTAAATTTACTCTTTAATACAGTATATCAGCTACTCCACCTCTAGTTCTACTAATTAAACCCCGGCTTCACTTACTTGGTCGAGTCACTTAATTTGAGAATAGTATAGAGTGGAAGATTATCGTGAACAGAATTAATCTTGAAATGTCAATGCGGAACATTTATTTTCAGTTTTTCGTACTCCGCTTTAAAAACTGTTTAGCTCAAGACTGTTCTTATTAGAATAGTCGTGGTAGAGAATAGTGAGATGTATAGTAGTATTCATTCAAGTTGGCGGATGACATTAGAGATATATTATTTCTTGACGTTGCAGATGACCGTAGAATCCGATGGCAAAAAATAAAATATCTATCTAATGCCATCCGCCAACTTAAATGAATTCTGTAGTGGTGGTGAATAGAAAATGGTAGATAGTAACACAGTGCTACCTCAATCTACTCTGCTATAATTGCTCTACTCTACCTTGTACGTTTTCGTTGGGGGGAATTCGGAGGCTAGTTAATACTTTCCCAGTAAACTCTACCATTAATAATTCTACTCTTGAAAACACGGCATTGACGAGCGAGTGACGTACGAGTGAAAGTCGAGTAGAGTACGAGTGGAGTTGGACGAGCAAGTTATGCCTAAATTCCTAATAATTCTCGTTCTGAGAGAGTATGAACCATTATTTCTACTACACCTTGTTCTAATAGTGAAGATATCTATAGTGTTATTTTGTTGTGTTGGGTCAAGTTTCAGAAAGAAATCACCTTCTCATAAAGAGACCTGAAAAAAGAAAAAAAAATGAAAATTAGTATGTGTAAAATTGAAATCTCTTCTTTCTCAAGTAGAGAAAGGATCGAACTTAGTGCCTCAGAATATTACCAATAGTTGATGTTGATTTCAAACATTGCATTCCAGTTATTCAGTAGAATAAATTTTAGTTACAAATAAACATGGAGTTGGATAATTATTAAATATTATCGTAGAATCAACAATTTTATTTGAAAATGGAGTCTTGAAATGTAATTTTTATTCTTTAAACCCAGAAAATAAGTTACTTACTTCAAGTTGTAAGTTTCTCCGTAAATACCTTTTCAAATATTTTTTACATTAATTTGATCCAATTTAAATAATTATTATTGTGGTTTGTCTTTATCTATATTTAACAAATTTCCAAATATTAGAAAGTATTGGAAATATCTCATAATGTCTGTATTTTTATTATAGTAGATTTGAATATGAATTTAAGGGTTTGAATAGAAAAATACTGTAGATTTTCGCGAACTATACTTTGAAACTTTTGAATATAACTTTTTTGTATTCTCAATAAGAAAATTAACTACGACATCCACAATGTAAACATAAACATGATGATTTGACCTATTTACGAACTGTGATGTAAATTTGTTTCTTAAATTTTGAATAAATTAACTGCATGTCAGTAGTGAAGTGAATCAAAGTGTAAACATTAACGCGTGCTATACCAGAATCTGACAGCTTCAAAGTTGTTCGAAAACTGCGATAACTCGCAATAGAAAATCAAACTTGAACAAGTTTTGAATTGAATACTAATAAATTTATCTTGTTCCAATTCTGGAATGAAATGAAAAGCTTGAATTTTGTGCATGGACAGTTAGAAACTTGTAGAATTGGCCATGAAAAGAAACACTGGCCATTGGTTATGTTTCTCAGTTGAGATTTTTTTTTATTTGGAATTATTTCGATTGATTGAAAATTTGTAGTTTTAGTTATTGTCATTGTTATACGATACTAACTATTATCATCTTGTAGCATGTGTAATAAATTAAGTTTCCAGTTTAACTATGAAGTAATAATTATTGATATATTCTTCATTTAAATATAAAATTTGTAGAATAATTTTTAGTTTTTTTTTTCAATATGCTCACTTGAAACTATTATTATCATTAAGTTGCACATATTATTCAGACTTTATTGTATAGAATGGTTATGGGAGTTTATTATCTTAATCAGTGTTTGAAAAACTGATTTTTGTGACGTAATTTGGTATGCTAGTCAAGAACCTTCATTAATCGCATGTTACTTTCAATTTTTGAGTTTCACTAGACTATTGCACTAGATAATGTTATTCTGTCAGCCAGTTGCACAATCGTCAATTAAGTTGACCTCCAACCAGAGATTCAAACTTGAATGATGATTGGTTAGTTAGTTGCTAGTTTGACAATTATTACTAATCTGAAGAGTCTGCTGTTTTGATTTGTTTTTTATTTTTTGACAAATAAACAGGATCGTTTAACTTGGTAATCGTATTGGAAGTAATATTGTGATATTGGAAATTATCGTAAGAATCACGAATTATAGACTGATGTGTGTGAATTGAAGGAAATTTATCTTCCCCATTTATTTTAAAAGGTACTTGCATCTTTGCAGCTAGGAAATGTTTATCGCAATTGAATAGTGTTGAAAAGGTATGGATTGTAAATAATTCTCCATAAAAAATTAACAATATTTTTTATGTGAAACCGATTACTAGAATTTTATTAACTTTTTAATTTTATCATGCAAGGTTTACTTGAACTTGAAATTTTTTGGAATTAATTTTGTATTTAATTGTATTTTCCAGCACAATCCTTTTCTTATGATGTATAAGTTGAGGAAATGTTTCAATATTCATATCTAGTGTGTTATTCGTTAAAGAGTCCTTTAAATTTTTTAGTTGTCTCCATCTTGAATGAATGTACCTATTTTCAGATGAAATGTTGGTTTAAAAGTAAAACTATTAAGTATATAGCACAAAGTGGACAAAATTTAACTGTAATCGAAAGACTATCAAACGTGTGAAACTTGTAATTTTCTGGCACAATAAAAAAGCAGGTAGGCTCACTTGACAGCTATTTTTAAGATTAGTCCAAATCGAAACATAATCTTCTATTGCTATTATTTTTTATATCATCTATTCAAGAATTCCAATTACTTGTTCTTTGTTCTTCAGTCTTAGAACATTTCAAAAAACTGTGTTGAACCAACCATACTTGGCTGTGATTCTTATTTTCTGTAAAAAGTGTAGGGACATTAGAAGTTTCAATATTTATTTATATGAAAATAATCATCCAACTCTGAAATCTGTGGGTATTGATTAGAAAAATACTGCATAACAAACAATGTAAGCTTCACCTGTGAATGAATTCTGTTCCTAACATTGTATTGATTCAATATTCATCATTGCATAAAAGAAATCGATTATCTATCATGGTAATATTAATTGTTATTGTATTTGAATTATGAATAACAAATTTCTAAAACAACAGGTAAGTTTCTTGGGGTTATTATTTATTACCGGTACCGTACCTTCATTCTTTCTTCGCTCAATATTTTATATTGCTTTCACTATCACAACATAACTATTCGCTGGCTTATTTACGCACAGGCGTTATAGTTCGAAAACCTAGTTGTCACTTCACGGTGCTCAAAACCACTCACGGGACTATTAGAATATCGGACTCTCTGATCAAAAACGTTTCTCAATGAGTGCTCTTTTGAGCACCAGGCCAAATGACAACTAGTTTTATTCGAACTAGTTCGATAGGCATAGTACAGTACGGTATTTAGTGACATTCCCACGCATGGAGCACATGCGGATTGTATAGGGTGTTTTTGTGAATTATAGTACTATTATTAAATGGAATGAAACAAGTGGTTTTTCTTGAATATAATATGAAATTGACCTATTCAAAAGATAATCTTCTGACAGAATTTGAATTCATGATTTCCGACATATAAACGCCACAGCTGGCTTCATGGACTTTGTCAAATCTGGAGGTCCACCTTGGATGATTTTTCAACCCTTTTGTGGCCGTAAATCAGTAGTAACGCGGTGAATGTTGTCCTCCAAAGTTTTATGCTTATTGACGGTAAACTATTACACAATACGCACTAATTATAGCGACTATTTTGTGTGGGGATACGCAAAGTCGCTAGAAAATTGAAACTAAAATTCGAAAAATTCCCGCCGGAGGCTTTCAAAGCCTCTTTTGATCAGCACGTAGATGTAAGTAGTCGTTCTTCCTTCAAACGAGAAAACTGATTGTTCTATGGTACTCCATTACTTCTTTGTAAAGTTTGGATTTTAAAATAGATATCTATAAAAATACTTATTAAGAAGCAACAGTAATTCTTTTCCTTGTCTCTTTTCAAGTTGATGGAACAATATTATTATTCCTCTCTCTCAACCTGTTGTCAGCTGCTAGTGGCTCTCGGATATCCTGGGCTTATTCTCATTTTTATCGTCTGCTGCCTGTCTCTTCTTTCATTGTTAGAAGTGTGTTGATTTTCTCCTTATCTTCCTGGGAGATAAGGAGTTCTTCTGAGATTTTTTTTATAGAAGCTGATGGAATTTATGTGTGCTGGATGTCCACCCCTACACAGATTTGGTTTTAATAATAACAGTTTGAAGATTTCAAGGTAAAACTACATTTTTAATACTGATGGGGTACCTGTTGCCTGTTTATTTTCTGCAATAAATCCCACACTCATTATCAAAACGAGCACATTGTCGCTTGATGGCATTTATTGTCTATAATTAATTTGATTACGAAAGTTTCTGAACAAATTTCTGTAAGCCGAGTTTAGGGTTTAAAGCTGAAGCTTGAGTAAATTCTTACCTATTATGTTATGTGGACAATTTTTCATTACCATTTTGTTGCTATTCTCATTCCGAAACAAGAAGAGACTCTTGCTTTTCATAAATTCACCTTTTTAATGGATGAATAATTATTAATGTTCACTCTACAAATTACAAAATACTACTGGCATTTAATAGGGTCCAATGTAAATGAAAGCTGCTAAATGGCATTTATTTATTCTTAATTACCTAATTAGACTTGAGGAGCTGGCTAAACTCTATTTTTACGTCAATTAGGACCATTACAAAATTTTCTTGCAGGCCTTCATCCATTCTATAAGATATAGGCTTTCCATTAGCATATACGAAGGCAAAATTATTGCAACTTTCCAAAAAAAAAAAAAATGAAAACAAATTGACAAATTTGTAATTGATAGCCTAATTTTAAAAAAAGGAGTCCTTTTGCCTCTATTTTTATTAAATTATATTACTTTGCTGTGTACACTCATTTATATCAATAGACTCACTCTATGTTTTTAAATTATTTTCATTTCAAATTTTAACTTACACCATCAAAGGAACTGATTTGGTTGAGCATTCTGAATTAGAATAAAACTTGGAAGGACTGAAGAACCTGAGTTGGGTGAAAGACAGGATATGATTGTACTCCACCCATCAATCATTAAAATGAATCGTAAGTTGCTTTCTTATTAAATCTCTTTTATTAAATTTTTCTTGATATTCGTCAAAAATATCTATTCCTATTACTGTATGCCTTTTCATTGTTTTGTTTGTGTTCTAAATTTTGATTTATTATTTTCAAATACTCCAATTATAGCAATTTGATTATGGGCACATACCTTATTATTACAAGTTAGCCTATAGTACTCTAGTTCAGAGTTCAAAATATTGAAAACTATTCATAGTGGTAACCTATATAGCCTAATAACTATGTAAACACGAAACCTTTTGTTGGATATTTTGAACAATTCTGTACAATTTCCATGTTGGCTGGTTGTAAACAGCGTCTAAAAATAGCTTGCAAATTCAAATGGAACATAATATTGTACATTAACCTGGAAAATTAGGAAGTAACAACTGTTAGAACCAGCAACAGAAACCTTAGCTACTGTAAAGCTCGGCCGCACCCACACAGAATTATTTCGGTCAAAGACATGGTTAGCGAACATAATATTATATTTTATGTGAATTGGGCATTGGAATTGAACCCAGTAAAATTTTTTAACGTTGTAATAAAACATATTGAATCTGAAACTTCTAAAACTTGAAAACTATGTGGAGCCTGTTCGAACTTCTGAAAAAGAAGAAAAGTATGTGCAAATTGCTACATCTAAATCTGCAATGGAATTGATAATATTGAGCACATTGTCCATAAAGTCCAATGTACAGAAAATTGAACAGGTGGTTATCAATTGGAAATAGGGTGGAGGATCCATCTTGATAATGTATGTAAAGCAAAAATAAACTCATTTGAAGCATATAAAATTTGACAAATTTGTTTTGAAAACCTTCCAAATTTGTTTGCTGATATTTATGCGCTGGTTTGTCTTTGATTTGTGTGCTGAAGGAGGTGGGGAAGAAGGGAAGTAGGACGTTGATGGTTGATAATGACAATTAATCTAAGTTGATTCCTGAACCACTGGGAAGTGATTCTGAGAGTTGGTGAAAAGGAACAGAGATATTGATTTCTACAAATTTTACATTACTGTTGCAGTAGTCATTCACCGAATCATTCCAAAAGGTTCCAAGATCCAATACAGCTGCTGAACGAATTTTAGAGACAGAAATCACACCCTTCGGAGGAGACGAAAAGTTGTCATTGTCCTGACTGCTCAAAACAGTCGTCATCTTCACATCATTACCTCACCTATTACTCACGCACAAGCCTAGATGCTCATTGTGGGCATCACTATCAAAAAGAAAATAAAAAAAACAGTTTTATATTTTAAGTTACCTACATGACACTATAAGGCCCAGACTTGATTAATTTAACAGTTAGAATTCAATAATAATGAATTATGTCAAAACATATTTCATTTCAAGCAATTTCTTTCATTTATTTTCAAAAGTCTGTAATTTCTAATTTTTTTCATTTTTATGTTTCCAAGCAATTCTTCTTCACTGTTTTTTTTTTTTTTTTTTTTTTTTTTTTTTAATTGTCAGCTCGAAACCCCAGAAATACCCAAGGACCGCTATTCGATCTTCCTTTTGTGGCATCCTCTTGGTAAAAAAATGTATTATGCCATGTTCCATAATCCAAGGCCAGAGCGAATTTCGTCGGCCTTGAAGTCCAGCTCCTCTTGCCTCCTCTGGGTAGGGAGGGTTGCCTTCCAAGAAGTCTCCTCCTCATTTGCAAGAGTGTTGATATCTCCAGCAGCAAATGTGTTGCTGATTCTTAGTTTCCAGTTCGAGCTCATCCGAAGCTGTGTTTTGAGACATCTTCTCTCGTCCAGACTATTATTATGGACCCAATTCTCCGGTTGTTCAACTTATCAGGATGGTTCAGACACTTCAGATTCCATTGCGGAATCTCAGCTAGAAAGTTTTTCTTCATTTATCTGTTGTGGACATATTTTTAATCATTATTGTGTGTGTTCATCAATGTCACCTTCTCTGAATACTTCAGTACTATAATCTAAAAACTTCTGCCTCATTGTGGCTTGAGATGATGAAGTCTGCTTATCTCAGACATAAATTAAGGCTAAGTCTATTGAAATGCAGCTGCAAGTCACAAGTTTCTAGGGTTATTTTTAAATTTTATGCACAGATCCCGAATTTTTCTTAAAAATGATATTATAAGTGACATTAGAGTATCATGGTATCGTCAATGGCATTTATTCCTATAAATATTATATATATAATTTTATTCCTATGAATAAACTTATTTCTGTCTGCACTTTGTTCTATTTTTGTGTACTGCAAATTATGCTGTGCAACCAGCTTAAGCATTGGTAGCATGCAGTGCAGCATAAAATCGACCAAGTGTGGACATAGAGAATAGTTGATTGATTGGGCTTTTTTATTACCAGTCAACTTATTTATAAGAATATTATATAAATAAATAATTTGTAAGAATAAATGTCATTCATGTTATTATAATACTTTCAATGACACTAAAAAATAGCCTATAATTGGAAAAATTACCATTTATGTAGCTGAAATTTTATAAATAACTTCGAAAACTAGATGAATAGAAACGTGTTTGACCAAAGCATATTGTTTCTGTCAAATCGCAAAATGACTTGGACACAGGAAGCTGTCAAACTAGATGCTTTACACATTGCTTGTTCAAACGAAAAGAGTTTTGTTAACTGTGTCGTGCAATCTGGGATTTCAGTTCTTGTCTCGAAAATAACATTAGATTATTGAATTTCAGCTGTCAAACCGAATCTGCAATCATTGAGGGACGATATTGTAGGATTTAAGCAAGAATTTTGTCAACTGAAAAGTGAAACCAGCTCTTGTCCCCATAAGCTCAAACTGCAATGTCTGCAGTGTCTTCCGCGCTCAGTTGAGAGTTCGGTTGAACTGTCTGAAGATGCCTACAGAAACATTCGAACGATTCAAAACCCATCTCACCGACAGCAAACACGAGAAGCACGTTCACCAATCTGAAAACATTTAGAATCCATTGTACGTCATGCAAATGGAGACCTGGTGTTGCAAAATAATTTCTCAGCTTGCCAAAACAGTATTATTGGACATCTGAAAAGCACAAAACATGAGACTGTTTACAGGGCGTTGCTCAGCAATGCGTTTAGTTCATTGACTAGCTTCACGGCGCTGCAGTGTCAGGTGAAAGAATTGGATGGTAAACTGGATACTATAATCGGGAAGTTTGAGATGATTGAAACGGGGCAAAACATTCCCTCCAAAGAATCTGCAGTTGGTGATAACAGGCTTTCAGCTGGAAAATCTCAGGGTGTAACTAAAAAGCCTGAATCTGTGCTGCCTTCAAAGCCTCAACCTGCAACTACTAAGTCCGAGTGTGTGTTGCCTCAGACTGTAACTCCAAAGACTCAGACAAAGCCTCAACCTGAATCAACAAAGCCCACCGTTGTTTTTTGTCCGTCTGTATTTCGAGTCGAGTATTTACAGCCTCAGACTGTATCAACAAAACCTCAACCTACTGTTGCTGCAAAGCCTGTCTCAGCATTTCCAAACCACCAGCCTGCAGTCAAATATCCGAGCAACGCTACAATTGTATGCAATGCCTGCAAATGCGCAGTATCCTGTTCCAGAGATCCCGGTGCGATTCTAGGGAATGTGAGCATTCATCTTCAAGGCATCAATCACCAGATAAACATTAACAAAACAGATGAACGTTCAATCAGGTGCTGCCGCTGTCAGTTTACGGTACTAATTTCAACAGATTGGAGTTCATCATTTGAAATCATGGAAACGCATGTGTATGGTTGCAGACATTCACCAGATGGAGAGGAGGATATGTCAATCATTTGTAATGTGTGTGAATGCTCAATATCTCCTGATTATTGGAGTTGGCAAAATGAAGATGTCGTGAAGTTGGATACCATATGGGAGCACCTCAACTCATTTTGGCATAAATCACATATGAATGTTGCAATAAATAAGACAATCTGTTGTTCCAAGTGTGATTGTGATATTTCTATTTCAGAAAATCCAAACGCGGCGTTCTCATCAATGAGAGAACATATTAATGAACATTCAAAAAGTAATGAAGAACAACAGTCAGAAGAAATGGACGAAGATGGTGCAGTGATTATTTGCAATGTTTGTAAAGTTGTGATTGCCGCTTCTTATGATTCAGAAGTGACAGATAATGATTCGATGATTAGCAGTCTGATGAACCACTTGGAAGATGACAAGCAGCACGATCAGTATCTTATGATGACCAATAGAAAGCAATCGTTGTGGTGCACCAAGTGCAATTACCCGATACCCATTTCTATGGACTTGCAATCATCATTCCAGAACATTTCAAATCATATCAACACTTCTAGGCATTATTCAAGAAATTGAAATGCTAGTAAAGGCATTAAAGTATTCTCATTCATAATTATTATTCATCATGTTATTTAGTTGATTATGTCATTTAGCTGAGTATGACTAGAGAATCTGTCACATCTCTCACCCTGATGTGTAGAAAATATTTATTTGTTATGCAAAAGAATTGAGAATTCAATTTAATGAGAAAAGAAAAAGAGTTCTGACAGGACAGGAAGGACTAAAAAAACTATCATACCTTTTCAAATTAATTACCTGTTCATTTGTATTTTGTTTTCCTGTATTATTAAGGTCTATTAATATTCTAGGATTCTAGAAGAAATTTAAAAGGTAGTGAAGGCATTAAAGTATTCTCATTCATAATATTTATTATGTTATTTAGTTTATGCAAACTGTCATATCTCTCACACTGATGTGTAGAAAATAATCATTAAGTATGCAAATAAATTGAGAATTCTATTTAATGAAAAAAGAAAAATAGTTCTATCAGGACAGGAAAGACTAAAAAAACCTATCATACATTTTCAAATGAATTATCTGTTTATTTGTATTTTGTTTACCTGTATTATTAAGGTCTATTAATAAAGTTAGTTAATTTTATAGAAGGAATAGAAGCGTACCGGTACATGAAAAAGATAATAATTTTCATTTTTTTCTTTTTTATATGAATCAATCTATGATTCTTTTTAATATATGTAGAGGGTCTTGTAAGTCTGTGCTAGTACATCTAAATGATGTACTCATCGAATTAAAGAGAGAAGTCTTTGGAGAAAGTTGGAAATGCTTTGTAAATTTGGCGGAAGATAGCAGATTTGTCTCAATGTTTTACAGTTTGATAGATTCTAGGTTTCTCAATATTATGGCATTGGTCAGTTACTAAGTAATTTGCTCAGAAATCCAATGAAAAAACAGTTGAACTTATTACATTTAAACTTTAGTGTAATCCAATGAAAAAACCATTTGAACTAAACAAATTTAAACTTTAGTGTAATCCAATGAAAAAATCATTTGAGCTTAATAAATTTAAACTTTTTAGCGATTACAGAGATAAATAACTGACCAAATAAGCTAAAAACGGATTTTCCACGTTATGGATATAACTATGAGATTTGGGTACAGTTAAGACTACTGGACTTTTCATTTAAAAATAAAATTCTCTACAAACTTTATCAATTAGAGAGAACGAAAGCAAATAATCGTGTTGAATTTTTTCAAACTTGGAAAGATATTGCAGTTTCTGAGTAAATTTTGCATAAATCCTGGAAAATTTTTTATATTCAAAGCCGCTAAAAATCAATAAAGTTTAAACTGTGACAAATCTGCTACCTTTTGTTATTTTTCCCTCGGTAATGAAGTATTTTGGAAACTTTTCTTAGTGACTTTCCTTCTTATTTTCGAATAGTTGGAGCTGGTACTTTCAGAGAGGATTTTTTTTTGTTCAAGTATTATGATAGGGCACCTTGCTAAGAAAAATGAAAAATGTTAAAGAAAATGAGAAATTATTTTTGGTGAAGAAGAAAAAAAATATAATTATAGCAAAGAAATTGCCGTTGTGGGGTTAATAGACTTCTGGACATGGATGTGACTTTTCAGCCTTACATTCATAGTGTTTGAGCATAGTAAACAGGCGTGTCGAGTTTGTAACATTACTGCGTAATGTAAAAATTAGAGTAAGGATAAATTATTAGTTGATAAACTCTATTTTCGCCGAATGTCGCCTAACTTTTGTAAGATATGATATAGTTCAAACATTCCAATAAAACATTTTTTGCTCTGTTTATGTGTGTTATAAATCATTTTAGTTGTAACGAGTTCACCCCGTGCAGCGCAAAGAGCCGCTCACTTGATTTTTCTAAAATTCTTAGTTTCTAATAGTTTCTTTTTTTATTATTTATTTAGCTTTTTTGATTATTTTGTCGATTTTTCATGTATTAAGTCGTCTTTAATAGTAGATTTATGCAGACTTTTGTAAGGTATGATTTGGTTCAAACATTCCAACAAAGCGCCGCTCACTTGATTTTTCTAAAATTCTTAGTTTTAAATACGGTAGTTTCTCTTTTGATTATTTATTTAGCTTTTTTGATTATCTGCAGCTGACAGCAACTCAGTCATACCAATGAAATCCTACCCTGTACAGTGTTTATAGATGAGTATTTATAGTCACTGTACTACTTTCAGAAAAACTTCTGTAAGCTTTATCTATGTTTCATTTCACAACATTCATGGCATTTAATAATTTAGTTAATTTTATGCCAACAGATAGTGCCACAGGAAACTATTTTAGGTTTTTATCATAGTTCTCCGATTTTAAATAAATATTTTTGAAAAACAAGTAGAGCCTGCAGGAATTCGATTTTGTATATATCTTTTGGCTCAAACTGCACCGAAATCGGACAACTGAAACTTCTCCAAGAACTTACCAAAATCGGGCACGAAAATCTTTTCATGCATAAGATGTAGCCTATAATGTTCAGTTTGTAATATTGAAGGTAAATTCCCACGCACCAGTTCAGTCTCACTTCCAGTTCAGTCAGTGCTCTGTGGTCTGTCCCCAGATATTCGCAGAAAAATTGCGTCAATGACGGAACAATTACAGAGCTGAGAGCACTGACTGGTACTGTGAACTGAACTGATACTTGGGAATCGGCCTTAACTTGGCCCTTCTTCCAATGAATTAATGAAATCGTGTATGAACTATGAAATGAGTCAATAACTACTAACAAGATAGTGACTTGTGAAAAACAAGCTAGCGCTCAAGTTTTACTTTATTGTTGGCTGTGCCAGAAATTTTTATCGCATACATTATTATTGTGAAATTCATATCATTTATATTTTGGCGATATAAATATATTCTATTCTAAATTTTATTCTATTTAATTATTCTAAATACAATCCAATGATTTAGTATAAAATTACTGGGCTTGAATCTTTAGTGTTACAGTGGAATATTCAAAAGTATTTTCAAATATTCAAATTTATTTTACAGTATTTAATAAACTGTAGCCTACCACACATTTCAAATTATTGAATTTGTATTTTCAGCACAACAGCCAAATCTTCTATCATTGAGGGATGATATTGTACGATTCCAGAAACAATTTTCCCTGATGAAAAATGCTGCCAATCTCAATTTTCCACGTCTGGAATGCCATCAGTGTCCGGTAGCTGGGAGCTCAGTTATAGTGTCTGCATCTCCTTCTGTAACCCTAGCAGAATTCGAATATCATCTTATAAACCATCAACAAATTAGTACTCGAAACTTTCATGTCCATTGCAGGCTATGCGACAAGTTTCTTAACGTCCAAAACAATTTGTCTGCATGTAAAAACAGTTTGATCGGTCATCTTGAAAGCCCAACTCATAAAAATAAGTATGAGTCAATGGTGAACAATAATCGTTATAATATGGCTAGTAAGTTAATTGAAATTCAAAAAAAATTCGAAGTATTGGATGTAACCCTAAATGCTGTTGTGGGGAAGTTTAACCAGATTATTGGACCACCACAAACCGTAAGAAATGATCCACCACCTCAAACTGTAAGAAATGAGCCGCCTCCACCACCACCATATCACAAAAATTCTTCCATTAATTGCAATGCATGCAAATGCACTGCGTCCACTGCTAATGATGACCAGACAATTATTAAAAATGTTAGGATTCATTTGCAGGGTTCTCGACACTCTTCAAACATTGGGGGAAATAAATCATTGTGGTGTTGCTTTTGTCAATGCAAAATAATGATTTCAGAAGATGAAGAGATTTCAATTTATAATTTGGAACAGCACATTTACGGAAGAGTGCATCAAGGTGATTCTTCTTCATCTGAAACTGAATATTCTTACTAGATGGTAATTTGTAATTTTGATTATGAAGGTTCAAGGTTTCGAGGAAGTAGCATTTGTTTGAGAAAGTATAACTTACCGGCAAGTTTTACATATCATTCAACAATATTGTAATATGGGAGAAATTATTAAACGTTGCAATCAACTGCTGTGAATGCTTATTAATTAGTGTAATGAAAATCCAAAGAAAGCTGTAATATATTTAAATAGTACTGAAGACTACTGCAATAGCAATCATTTACTCTGGAACAAATTTCATTCTGTTGACAATGTTTGTTACAGAAGTCTCCAGAACTATTTAAATAGGTTTCATTGGATTTTCGTTCCACTAATTATTAAATATTGTAATACATTTATGCAATTTTAATCAAGAAAGTATTGTAATTCATTTGAAATATACATTAACATTTGTGTAATATAATATTGTCCAGCCATTTTTTGTTGAATTTGTTAGAGATGATTCCAGTTGGCAAAATGCTCTGTTCAATAATAATTGTGCCTTGAATTCCTTATCAAGTAATGAGAAGGTTGTATAAGAACTTTTCAAACTCCATTGATAATAATTTATATCTGTAGATGAGGAGCATACCAAAGTTCCACTTATTGAAACTACTGCTGATGAAAATATTTGTGTACTGTAGTTATTTGTCTACAAGTTGTTCACTCAAACTCCTACTTAAAAAAAATGATATTCATAAATCAACTTAATTTGACTTGACCTAGAGATATTTCTCAAAACAACATTTCTCTTCAACCCAAATGTGAAAATATGTGTAATTAACTTCTTCGAAATCAATATTTCCTAGAAGATAATACCATAGACTAACTCTAGTATAGTTAGTCTATGATAATACATACCTCGGTTTTCCATTGAAATAGTGTAATAAAATTTAATTCATTTTGGTTTGTAAGCTATTTCATCTTAATTTTCAATCTATTAATTCCTGATTTTTCAACTGGATCTGTCGAAGCTCAAGTCTTTCTAAATTTATTCATTCTGCTCAAGTTTTCCAAAACATATTGTCCACATTAATGTAGGGCGAATTAAAGAACTTTTAATGAATTTTACATTGGAAAAAAAGTTCACTGAGATTTTCTTATATCTTATCTTCTGCAATAGACCAATGCAAATGACATCATGACTTCCTGAGGTTTATAATTACGTATAAAAATTGAAATAATTGATTTTATTTATTTAAAAACTTTGTACTGAGTATTCTGAGTATGGCCACATTCTAGAATTTTCCAATTTATTATAGAAGGCAATTTCATTTTTATTTGTAGAGAAATATTATTATTATATTTTTTTTTCAATTCTGTCGTCTGTAGAAATGAATGGGTGATAGTTTTGAATCAAAAATTCACATTGCTATTTTGTGAAATATTTGTAATCTCGTATCGTGTACAGTAGTGAGTAGAAAATTTCAATCTCATAAATTACTATATCTTATTATATCAAGATTCATTTCGAAACAAGGAAAGCAACAACCATTATTGAAATCAAACGAACAAAACAATGAAGGCTACCAATACATATTAGCATTTATAACTTTGAAAAAAAATATCAAATACTATTTTTCAGTTGATTTATTACAAATTACAACTTACAATAAATTATTGTGAGTTGATTATAATATTTTCTACCGGAATTTCACTGTACCGGTACCTAAAAGCTGGAAATGAAGTAAAATGTGATTCACGTTTATTCAAGTATTTACTTTACGATTTTATACGTTAGCCTATAAAATCAAAGTTTACTCTAATGTGAAATCTAGTGTAGCCTACCTCTTTTAAGTAGGTGATCAAATAGTTGAGTTTCAACTATTTAAACTAACTTTTAAATAGTTGAATTAATAACTACTATACTATTTGTGCAATTTCCTATAGGGATTGGAAGAGACTTGTGAATTTTCAATGTTTCATGAAGACGTACATTTGTTTAGAGAAATATGTAGTTATTTAATTATATGAGTACTGTATTCGATTATTTGGATTTAATTCAATTATTAAATGTTGAAATTTTCAAATTTTATCAACTTACCTCTATATTCATTATTATATTTTCTATTATAATAATTTGGTATGTAATCATAAATACTCTACTAATATTACTAATACTCTAATTACTATAACACTGTATTAATCTAAATACTGTATTATAATATTAGATTTATTGAAGATGTAACATTTATAATCAATTTTTTAATTCTTTATTATTATATCAATAATCAATACTGTATTCTCATTGCATAACTGGATTCCATGTATTTACTATTATTCTTTTTGAAAACATGCAATACCGGTATCACATTACACGTATAGACTACCTACTTTATTCGTCTGTTTGTATAATACTAAGAATAAAGGATTAAAAAAGTGCTAGTTTGGAAAATTGGAAAAAAATAATAATATAGTTTTAAAATTTTGTTATTGAATTGCCATTCAAAGTGTTTTTTTCATTTCTTAACCAATTGTTTGAATTTTCGATTGTCAATTATTACTGTATAAAGAACCAATAAAGTTTACGATTAATATCAAGTGAATTGTATCTGTATGAAAGAGTGTTCCAAATCACCATTTACACACAAGCATCCTTCAAAACCTGATCGCTATAACTACCTACTTGAAACTATAATGGTTGATTGAAGATCAAAATCTGATCAATGTTCGTGCAACAGTAGTTTGATGTTTGCGTTCGTTGAGACCAGGAGTTGCAATTTCAGTTATTTGAAATTCTCAAATTTGAGCTGATATTGAAATTGAAAAATATAAATGCAAACCTTGCTTCAATTCTTCTTGATGCTGATAATTTGAGCTCTCGCTCCTGAAGGAAGTTATGAATCAGTTTACATTAAAATCAATGGCTTAGCTTGTATTGAATAGTTGATTGGGAAGAGCACGAATGCGAGTTTGCAATTTTGTTGAACCACTCCAAAATATGCTGTATTCATGCAAGCTCCGCTCCTTTGTTGTATTGATGGACTCAAGGCTCATTTTTTCAGTCCCGACCAGAATACTTTGAAATACCGTAATTATAATTATTTTTTTGAAACACGAAAAACAACTATGTAATACAGTTGTTGCATAGATGTAGCTTGCATATGTACGAATTCGTTGTATTCCTATTTGAAACCCAATATCTGGGCTTGAATTGTAGACAATTTCATTCATTACAAAATTTATTGCACAATTGGATGCTTCCACAAAACCTTTGTCTGATAAATCAATGCTAAAAACGTGAAAAGGATAAGAATTCTGCTGACTTTTCGACTTGAAAAACGAACTTTTTCAAATTAATAATGGAATATTTCAAGATTTTTTAATTGTAAATGATAAAGAAGATTCTGTTTTACAATTTTAAAACAGTAGGCCTACAATTTTTCATCATCAAGGACTTACAAGATTTGAAAACAAAAAAAGCATTCTCGGTACCATATATAAGAATAAAGTCAAAGTACCCATAAGAATGAAATTTATCAATTTTATCCGAGTTCCACATAATATGAAAAGCTATATGAATTTGAACCGTCTTATTTATAATAAGCTGAAAAGAATGAGATATCGTTTGTTTAGAACCGTTTACTTCTACAAAAGTTAGGAGTTGATTAGCCTTAGTTTATTATCCTTGAAGGGTCCTTTCTTATCTTCCTGCTCCAACTTCTGTAAAAATAACTATCTAATTTTAGTGCCGCAAAGTGAGTACCTATTCTGGTGGAGAATGATCTTGAGATTAATATTCTGGTGGGAAACTTCAATACAATTGCTCTTGTAGTGGAAAACCCAAGACCCGAGAAATTATTATTATCAGTCTATAGATATGAACAATCAAAAACTGGAATACTCAAATTTCCGTTTCACAAAAATTACCACTTTAAAAAATAACTTGTTAACTCATTGATCGTAGAGGAATGCATTTAGTACAAATCTCTTGAAAATATGATTTTCTGAAAGAAAAAAATTAAAAATGATTTTCTGTGACACTTGGTTTTGACGTTATTGCAGAAAAACTAGAAACAGAACCGAAATTTTTTGATTTTTTAGGCATTCTACCTCTGACGTTCTCAGAAACAGTCGCAAAATCATATCAGACTTATTTTGGAAGCCCAGATTGATCATTTTCAGTTTTCCTACATTTTTTTGGAAGCATGTCCTCTTTTTTGTCTAATTTTCCTGGGCTAACTCTCCAGAATAGAAAAGCTACATTACTGCTTTGTCATTCATTTTTTGTGAATGAATTTACATTGTCGTTGATCTTTATAATCTAGTTTTCCATGTATTTGATGGAAACTGATTGATTTTGATTATTTGAATGAAGAAAATCAAACAAAACAATATTATTGTTAAGAGAATTTGGTACCCTACCTTTATTTGGTTTTGAAAAGCCGCGCTACGGCTCTACCAATTGTAGTCTAACTTGATGATTGTGATACTTGTATTAGATAATTTGAATTTCTTTGTTTGCAGTATTTGATGTTTTCCGAAATATGCATTGTCATTGATACTAAATGAATCAGAAAAAAATATGAAAAATCATATTTTATTTTGCTGCAAATAAAACGTTGGTACTCTTGTAGGATTCGAGTAGTCTGCTAACAGCTGATGTAAGAATGCTAGTCAATACAACATCTGTTGAATATGCGATCATTTTGAAATTAATTTTTTTTTCAAAACTTTGACTGCCTAGTTTGTAATGTTTGTCTATTATTACTCGCTCAATCTGTTGAATCTCAACTCTTGAAACAGCAGAAGCAATTTTAAATGGATGCAAAATAACGAGTCTTGTTAAAGTACCTAGTTTGAGTCAGATTCCCCATTCCGATGTCCCATCACGCATCACGCCTCTTGTTTTCAACATGCATCTATGTTTGTGGTAGAGTGATTAGCAAATAGCAAGGTCTAAATTTATTTAAAGTGCCGACAATGTGTGTTTGTAATTTAGGATAATGTGTGGTTGTAGATGTATGTTCACTGTCGAATGGGATTAACTTAAAATAAGGTAAATAGAACTTGCAATCGTTTTATAAATTATGTCAATTTTTTTGTTTACAATATTGGTTATGTCGAAGATGATTTGAACCTGAGCTAGTTGCATCTCCTTCATTAACTTGACCTAGATTTTCAGGACTTTTCAACAAGTTTTTAATTTTAATTTTCATCATTTTGTTTGGATCTACAAATTTGTTCAATATTAAAATAGTTTATTCCTTCTGGTTGCTGTTTAGTTGGAAGGTAAATCATATGTTTGGCAAATTATGAACACGTTGCATTCCTGATTCCTTTCCAACAGCATGTCATCTTCGCTGTAATGAATGATACAGTTATATTCAGTATTCGTTCCTCTGTGTGAATGACGGACAAGACCTCGCTACGATTTTTCTAATCGAATTTTTATATAGGACAAAAATAGATCTGAAATTGTTTTATTTAGAAAATATTGTTTTGTCCTTTACTAAGTAATTTTTACACGTTAGTTATCGTGGTTAATCAGTTAAGGCATACGCAGCTACGATTAGGTAGTTCGTAATATTGTAAGCGCAAAAGTTGAGCGAGCGACTGGCAGACGGGATAGTTGCAGAAAACCCAAAAAAGAACGCAAAGAAGGATGCATTTTGGCACTTTGAGTATGTATGTTATAATTAATCTGATGTATTTATTATATGTATTTTGTTAAATACACAAGTTATTTGTACAGTTTTTTCAAATAATTTTAATTACACAGATTATAATGTTTGTGTGTGTTAAATAATAAAAAATATATATACTAATGTAACTTGTGTATTTTTCACAATAATAAATTAATACTACTGAAAATGAAAACTGAGTCATTTACATTTGCCTAACTTACACCAGTGTTTTTTTAATTTTGTCAGCAACTTAAATTATAGAGTTTTTAAGGTAGATTATTGGTGGTTTGATACCTTAAAACAGTTTTAAGGAATCAAACTGTAATAATCTACCTTAAGAAAGTCTTACCATATTTTAAAGTTAAAATTATTCTTTGGAGGAGAATGTGTGAGGCCCTACTGTAACTACTATTAAAAGATCATTAATTAGTTTAATTATTAAACTTTTCAAAACATTTGCCATAGGGCCTTAAAACTCACGATTTGGGTAGTAGGCTAATCTTCAAAAATTTTCCGGTAGAGGTATAGCTCCGGCACAGCTAATTTTACCACTACACCACTGGTTATATTGATAGTATTCGTTACTCTATGTTTGTCACATGACATACAATGACCTTGCTAGTCTCATTTTATTTTAAGCTATTTTAGTTGCAACTTAACAAGATAAGATTCAAATTCTACATTTTGTCTTCAACAGCCTACTTATCACCCAAATGTAACATGCAAGCATGATATTTTATTGTTCCTTTTTTATGCCCAATATGTTTTCCCAGCAACAGCAGTTATTATTTTTCTCATTGCATACCTTCATCCAGTAACAAACATTGTTCAAAATCTATAAGGTCACATCAATTTTAAAATTTAGATTTTAAGTACCGTAGATTACTTCTAGTATAGTTTTTTAGTTTATATACTATCAGTTTGACATTTCTTTCCAACATGTTTAATGTTAGTGTTCTATCGATTTGTATGTGGAATGTGACCTATTAACGCGAGGGCATCCTATTCTCCAAAAAGTATATTTTTATTGGCTCAGTTATCACATACAGTAGAAAGGACTTCCTTTCTTTTCTGTGGTTATCACTAGTTTTATTCTTCTATATTATTTGACAATTATATATTTTTCGGTTATAATTTCTCCTGGATAAACATTCATGGCAGTGTCATTCGTCAGTTTCTAGGCTAAAATAATCAGTTTAATTGTAAACTGTAATGATTAATGTTTATCTAGAGCCAGTCAAATTAAAACTGAAAGGAAGAACATATATATATTGAGAAATATATAGAGCATTAAATTATATATAACTTGATACTGTATGGAGCAAATATATCAGTGGTATTGTCAGCATTGGGCAGATATAATAGCATTAATTTAATTTGTTGGATGGCATTAGATAGATAAAGAGATACTATTTATTTGCCATCGGACTACGTTCATCAAGTCATCGGACTTTGCCATCTACGCTCATCAGCAACGTCAAGAAATAATATCTCTCTATCTATCTTTGTTATGACATCCACCAAATTAAATGAAAGCTAGCTACTATAGTAATGTAGTATGCATTATTCATTAGGTAGGCCCACCAATAGTGGTGTTAAACAAACTTCTCTATCGGAATGACCAAAGAGTTGCAATTTTTATAAGGGCCTGGTCACATACGATTGTGGTTTGCTTTACTTTACTTCACTTCACTAGAAGAGTTTGGATTGTGGTTTGTTTGATTCACTTCACTTCACTTAATATATACCATACTAAGTGAAGTGAAGTAAAGTAAAGCAAACCACAATCGTATGTGACCAGGCCCTGAAACATTGGCTCATATTATTTAATATCGCAATATAGAATTTCATATTTTTAAGTTGTTTAAAAGGCATCAGATTTATGACAATCTAAATGGAAATTGGAAAATTTAACAAAAAAATGAGAAAACGTTGACTAGCTTGATTAACGTTGATAGTTTACCCTACTTGAATTTTTTCTTGAATCAGTGAACGAAATTGTAGTAAATATTTGATGATAGTTTAGAAAACTTTAATCTAAAATTTAAAAGAGATGAATAAACTACTGTATTAGAAAATTTAAATTCGAATATGTCTCGATGAAAGTTAGAAAACCCTGATCTAAAATTAAAAAAAAAGAATAAAAATTTAAGTTATTCAAATGAAAATGAAAAAAATTTGATGGGAAATTGGAAAATGCAGTGAGTTGCTAGCAGCTAGTTGGTGAGGTCAAGGACTAGAGTACAGTTCAAAGATGAAGAAGGAGGAAGGAAGAATGGGATGAAGGGAGAGAGAGAGAGTGATAGTGTGTGAAGAATGGGTAGGAATGAGGTGGAGGATTGTTTGTTCGATGGCTGAACGTTTTCGCCTTGCAACAAGTTTTAGCAGCCCTCTGGCTTTTATGGATTATTTAAAGGCGGTAATACTAGCATTACTAACGCCCTAATGTCACCTGGAAAGTCTTGATTCTATTTGTTTGTTGTTGATTATCATTCGCCTAAAAATGAATCCTATTTTCACCTTGGATAAGTAATAAGTAATCTTTGGTTGAAATGAACAATGAATATATATCATAATTGAATGTAAATGCAGCAATTCAAATAATTAATAAACATAGATTTATGAAATTTTAAATGAAAAGACCCACTCATAATTATATTTATTTGTAGCTCACTGAGTGATGATGTTGAACTCAATAACAGATAAACAATAAAGTTAAGACTGGTAGTTGGTACAAAAGTAACAGAGTTTAGTTTAGTTAACAGAGTTTATTTAAACATCTGATCATGATAAAGTCCCCATTGTTTGATACTTTGTCAGTTTTCTTATAATAAGTGGAATAGACAATTCCATACTGTGGTTGCCTACTCACCTTATGGCTGGATCTCATGATTCCAGTAGACGTTCAGGTAACTGGTGTGCATTGGACTACTTGTTTAAAGAGTTGACGATCATATGATTCACCTGCCTCCAGTAACCTGAACGTCTACTGGAATCGTGAAATCCAGCCATTATTCTACTTTTTAAAATCGTAGGCTATGATTTTGAAAATCGAAGGCTACTTTCTTTAAGGCTTAACCCTCAAAGAAAGGAGAGTAAGAAGAAGATGTAGTGGAGAAAGAAGAATAAAGGAATTAGAGAATACAACGAAAACGAAAGAGGGACAGGTTAAAAACTCACAATAAACATACTAATGTGAAGAACAGTGATTAGTGTGCGACTGGAAAGGGGTGTGTGGGTTGGGGTAGCTTAGATTGATGAGAGTACAAACTAATTTCACAGAGTAAACAAGCGAATAAATTGGGAGGAATTAATTAAAATAAGCGACTACTGTACGAGGTAGAGTACACTCATTTGGATGATGAGACAGACCCTCCCAAACTCAGCTCAACTACAGGCTACAGCAGGACGACTCATTGATTCAAAACATGGCCCGTTAATATGAGGCACCAGGTTAGCTTGCACTAACCAATTCCCATTTTCACTAATTCGCTAATTTGTAATTCAATGTTTCGCTGGCTGTATCCAATATTTGCATATTCCTACTTCATTAGATCGATTAAATATTTTCAATCGATTAAATATACTTGATGAGATCCGATTTCTTTGTTGAATAACACGTTTGGAAATATGGAAGGAATAGAAGCCGCAATTGCTGAACGGTATTTATACAATTAGGGCATACTTTAAATGCATTGTTCTCTATCCTTCATTATTCTAAAGGCATTGTTCCCATTATTCCTATCCTTTCTCATGATAAACTACCCGGTTTCGTTCACTAAAATTCCGCGTGAGCGGTGTCGATTTATTATCCCCACCACCTACGTGCACAGCGAATATAATGGTCCTATATTTTCAATTTCCTCATTTCATGTTCTTCTTGAATCAGGTTCCTTCCGTGGTTTTTGAATTTGTTCCCGCCTAATTGTGAGTCGCCGATTCTCCCGAGCTCCTGACACCGCATGGAACCAGAGAGAATAAAAGTTCTTCTTCTCTCCATGGAACAGTAGCGGCGAGAGACCTCAGTAACCACTCCTGCAATTTCCTGTCCTTGCTCAGAACTCGAAAATTGTGGCCTTCCAAGAGAGCTGACTCGACTAATTTCGAATGGCACACCGGCGCACCAGTCAATAAACCCCTCCCGGTCCCCCTCTCCACTGCACCCTATTAGGGGCAGCCCCCTCCACCTCATATCACACTCTTAAAAAGTTAACTGCTGTCGTGCATCTTAGAAATCCAGATTACCCAGGCAATTGATTTTTTTTTGAGGGTGATGCCCACATGAGCTCTAGGCTTGTGCGTGGGTAATGAGAGGGGTGATGATGAGAGATGACGACTGTTTTTAGGCAGTCGGGACCGACGGCTTTTCGTCTCCGAAAGACGGGAGTGGCCGTTTCTGCCAAAATCCGTTCCGACAACTGTATTCGATCTTGGAACCTTTGGATTGATACTGTAATTTAATTCCTCACTGATAGAAAGTAGCTTTGAGGTAATTTTTTGATAATTTTGAAGAATTTGTTGAATATTTTCAAGAAGGATTTAAGAATGGAGATGATTATGGTTTTCACGAATCTAGTAGACACATTCTAGTTATTGAGGCAGGTTCGATCATATATGATCGTTCATTTATTCAACAAATAGTCCAATGCACATTGAAACAGCTGCTTTATGTGTGCATTGGACTATTGTATAGATGATAATATGATCCAACCTGCCTCCAGTAACTAGAACGTCTACTAGAATCGGGAAACCAGCCATTACTGTATTCTTCGCTGGTGGAAAGTAGATTTGAAGAAATATTTTTATAGTTTTGAAGAATTTGTAATATTTTCAAGGACTGAAGTTTGGAAAGGTGATCCCAGACTGTATAGCACAATCGATACTCTACAACTACATAATATCATAGTAGCCTACACTAATATCTATCTATCAACCTAATATTTTTAACTCTAATATTTAACCTAAATTAACCTTATTCAACCCTAAATTAACCCAATTCCTATTTATGAATGATCAATCTATCGAAGAAGAAGGTGATGATCATGGACTTGAAAAGAAAGAGGAAATTGTCTATTTTGTCTTCCTATCCTAACATCATGATGATGATGGATGATGATTATGATGATGACGATGATTGAAAAAGACGATTGTTATTGAAGATGAAGAAGAAAATCAATAAAAATTTAATTCTACTTGAAACAGGCCTACGATGTATTTGTGGAGTCAGATGGGTATCGAATCTCACCAACTAGGAATTCAGACAGACAGAAGACTTGGCTTGGCTAGCCAGCTCACAACTCACAATCCACAACTGCTCTCTTTATCTATTTTTAGAGCACACGTCTCTCTATTCCATTTCACAGCAGGAAATTATCATAATTCTTAATCTGATTATTTTATTATGTACAGCATTATAATATTCACTATCATCCTGCTAGGATATTAAATAAACATACATAGCGGATTGCACGAAAACCGATTAAATTTGACCGTTGTAGATGACGTCATTTGACAGACTAGTGCAACGAAATCCATATTGTGCTTGGTAAAATGGATTCATTTCACGGCAGTTAAATTCAATTGGCTGTTGTGCAATTGACTGATAGAGACCAAAACGTTTTTTATCATAGTTTAGACTAGAGAAAAAGTGTCCAAATGAAGATTATGTCACATTATATATTATGTAAATGAAACTTAGAAGATATATTGGTTAAAAATCTATACTGCTGGAAATAATCTAAATTTGTTTGTATTTGTTAGACATTGGACTGGTAACTCATCATTACCGAAAAAGATTGTTTGGGATTACAGATTCTTGATTCTTCATACTATTTTAGAACAGAGTTTACAAAATATCCTAATAAAAACATTTGAAAACTGAGAAATTGATCATATTTACAGCTCGTTTATAAAGATAGGGTTCTTTTTATAAATTTTGTTTAGCAACGGTCTGTTACACAAATTAATAGAATTATACAAATGAACGAACCATTTCGGGTCAGTTTGCACAGAACAGAAATAGATTAAAGTTAATATTCGATTACTCATGAGAATTATCATTGTTAATTGAAGGTTATGCTTAACAAACCTTTGTAAACTTGAATCTTCTATTTTACAAAATAAAAAGTATGCAATATATGTTTCATCTTGAACCAATTACGCAGTATATTGATTGATTAAAAATCATATGAATTTATTAATCAAATAAACTCATGATCAAACTCAATCACTTATATTTCACCCCATAAGTGCTGAAAGCTAAGAAAAGACAGTATGTATTTGCCGAATCAAGTACACTAAGGAAAGAATGTATGTTGAAAGAAAAGGAGTACTAATCTAGAATATAGGTACTATACTGGAATTGACCATGTTGACACCATGGGAACCATGTGACCCATGACCTTATTGTGTTACAGTAACTGAAAGTTTCTCGTTTTGGTTCCCACCGTTTATGAGAACTGCTTTTTACATCACGGTCAAAAATTCTATTGTTTTCTGCTCATCTCTTGTACCCTATAAGTGGTTCCCTATATTCCTATAACCCTATATTCAATGGTTCAACAGTTCATTTTTTAAGTTCAGTTTCTGCCTTTGATCCAAAGATTTTTGTAGAGACATTTCTCTTCAAAGTGAAGGGCCTTCAGTGGGTACAATATACCTATACTCTGTTCAGGAAAGGAGAGACGATGTAAAACAAACCTGCGCGTGCGAGAGTCTAGCTAGGGCGGCTAGACCGATTCACAGTGGAACTACTGAAATAATATTATTATTATTGTCTGCATTACGTGATTGCAGTCTGACCTTGAATAAACGTATTGTGAACTGGAATTGGACAAAAATTTATCGAAAACAGTTGTGAGTCATCACTTCTATACGCACAAATGCAAATATTTTGTTTTTGCCGTCTCCGATTCCGTGAACAAAGTATAGAAGTATTCTCATATTGGCTGCACCAACCGGGATCAACTATTTTCAATCAGCTGACCCATTTGATTAGCTTTGTGCTGATCCTGGATCAAAATTGATCATGCTTGGTGCAACCCAACATCATAGAAGTAACTCAGAAACTAAGTGTTTCTCAGAGAGGACACTCTGTATAATATTCAATGCAAACGAGGTGTATAAGGTGTAAGGGAACCCATAACTTCTAGTCCAGACCCTATGCCGGAAAACGTTGGAGGGAAGTGACGATGCTAAGATAAGACATTAGCTGTAAGTTCCTACAGGTGGCTATAATCGTGCAACCTGCTTAGTAGGAGACGCATAGTAGTCTAGGAGACGTTTATTGGTGCTTAATCGATTAAGTTGACTCGTATTCATAAGTTAGGAAAATATATGTTGAGCACACCAGGGGATGTTTCATGAAAAGTTCTGTAGTTAAGGTAAAAGCCGAAGATTACAGAGTTTATTAATTTATTTCCCAAATGGCAAAACCTCGAATTTATTCGTTAATATCAGTCGTTTAAACTTATTGAATCAATAACTTTTGCATGACTTTAGATTCAATAGTGCTATCATAAACTGTCTATTGAGCGACTGAAAAACATCAAAATTGTGATGAACCAAATAGATTTGCAATGATAAATTTACATTGTGGAGTGGTGTTCAAGCAATTACAATAAAGGTCTGTTGTGAGTTTTGAATAATGGTTAAGGAAAATAACTAACCAGACTAGAGGTGGAAAAATTATTGGGCCAGAGGCGCGAAATTCTTAATCCGGCCCTAATATTGTATGCAAAATTTCAAGCTCTAGCTCTAGATCATTCCCGTTTTTCGAACTCAATCCACAAAATTAGCTTGTTTTTCTAACACATACACACACTAATAACGACATCTTTTATTTATAAGAAGGATCACTATCGCAATATCACACCTTCACTAGCACAGGAGCAGTGGCGAAGCGTGGTGTACTTATTTGGTCATCGTCGGGTATATTTCTATAGGAAATGAACAACAGTATACCACGCTTCATAAAGGTGAGCTAGTGGTGAGGCGTATACTTATTTGTCATCGTCGGGCATATTTCCTATAGGAAATGACCAAATAAGTATACCACGCTTCGCCACGGACAATGAGTAGACCTAAAGTTCTGATGTTCAACACCCACAAAATTTTTGCCAAAAATTTTCCTCAGTCAAAATCATTCTTGATTTCATGACAGTTGAAGAAGACGTGTAATTTCAATGCGTGAATTATTAATGATTTCATTACAAATTGAAATAATGTCACCTCACACAGTGGATTTGCAGCTGAGAAATACATTCAATAGAGAAACAAGGGAAACAAGCATGATGAAATAAATCTATTCATTTCCTCTGGTGACGTTCACCTCCAGAAGGGGGTGAAGGGAGGGGCGAGTATTTAAGTGGGACGCACTAATCCTATTTGAAAAGTTCAGAGACGAACTTTGTAGGCTTTGCTTGCTTTCCACAACCAAACAGTGAAAAGACAATTCTGTTCTGCTGAAAGACTGTCAGGGAAAGTTAATGTGTTTGTGTGTGTGTATTAGAAGGAGTTGTGCAAAAATCGGAGGAGAGAGATGGAGGAGTGATGAAGGAGAGGAACGAGGAGAAGAAGAAGGAGATGGTGGAGAAGAAAGAGGAAGAGGTGAAGAAGGAGGAGGAAGAAGAAGAAGAAGAGGAGGAGGAGGAAGATTAGAAGAAAGAATAGGTGGAGGAGGAGACGACGGAAGAGGAGGAGAAGAAGAAAAGGAAGAGGAGAAGAAAAGAAGGAAGTGGAGAAGAGGAGGAGGAGGATTAGAAGAAGGTGGAGGTGGAGACGAAGGATGAAGAGATGAGGAAGAAATAGGAGAAGAAGAAGGAAGAGGGAAGACAAAGGAGGATTAGAAGAAAAAGGAAGAGAAGAAGAAAAAGGAAGAGAAGAAGAAAAGGAAGAAGAAGAAGAAGTAGGAAGAGGAGAAGAGGAGGAGGATTAGAAGAAGGTGGAGGTGGTGACGAAGGAGGAGGAGAAGAAGAAGGAATAGAAGAAGAAAGGAAGAGGAGAAGAAAAAGGAAGAGGAGAAGAAAAGGAAGAGGAGAAGAAAAAGGAAGAGAGAAGAAAAGGAGTTTGCTCCTGTATTATAAGATCAGTTTTATTAGTTATTATTATTTTATCTAATAATCTCCCAAGAATAAAATTTTTCTGACACTTAGCTAATTTACATCGGGAAGCTACCTGTAACTCATTCACTATGGCATCTGGATTAGAAATAAATTAATGTCATTACAACTCATTACAGATTATTACTATGTTCAAAATAGGAAAAATTTCGCTATTCAGTATTAATTCACATTTGTTCATTGTTGTAAAAAAGCTGTAATGAGGTAATTTTATTGTCAGTACAGGTGCTAGAGCAAAGTGAACACACTGTAGTATTATCGGAGAATTGGCGTGTTGGTCAAGTGACCTTCTTAGATAAAAGGGAAAGTGCTCTTCTCTCAGATAATGTTAAGGAAATAAGAGAGTGAGAAATGGGTTCAGAGAGAAGGAAAGAGTGAGTGCGAGTGTATGAGTGAGAGAGAGAGAGAGAGTGGGTGAAGGAGAGAGAGAGTGAGAGAGTAGATTGAGTGAGAAACCATCCTGCAGCTTACCCCTCCCACCCTCCGGTCATCATCCATCTCTTCTCCGTGGCAACGAGATCTTGATCCTTTGCAGTGGCAGCATCATAGCCGTTGCCCCGTGGTTGCCATGACAACGGTGACGCCTCGTTGTCATGACAACCGGGGTTCGCTGGAAGCGTCGCTACGCCGGGTGGAAGTTTGACATTTCCAGATTTGGATAGTGGCGATTGGGTTTAAGTTGGCTACGCTTCGTATTTCGTTATTTTTGGGCTGTAACTGAATAAGGTACTGTAATTGAGAAATTTGCATAAATTTATTAAGAAAATAACATTATTATTTTAAAAAGAGGATAAATCTGTCAAAATTTGGCCAGTCATTGTTTGTGTGCTCAATTTGTGGTGTGTCTGGAATCAGGTATTGAAATTGAAGATTTTGCTCAAATTTAAATAGAACAATAAAATTCATAAAAATTTTTAATCGAAAATTTGAGAAAGTCAGGTGATGAGGCTTGTCATTGTATTGTGGTTCATTCGTAACTGACGTTTGAGTTTTTAATTTCAGTTGATTAGGCTATGAGTTTATTTTTGCTGTAACTAGAAAAAGTATTAAAATTGAGAAATTTGATAAATTCAATAAAAAATCACATTTATTATTTCGAATCCGATAGATCAGGTTATTAAACTGGAATCGTGTTAACCAGTTCTAGAGAATATTATACTTCAATCGAAACTTTGTTTTTCATATAATATATAACAATGAACATAATTCGAAGGCAGTGGCGTAGCCCCCCCGAAATTGTCGAAATTTAATTTTAACAGTAAATGATTCTTTCTCCTAATAGAATAATGTTCGAATTTCAGCTATTGCTAGACCTTAAAAGTAGTCTAAAAGAGTGTTATGTAGCCTACCTGTCAAATATTAAAATTTCCTGGGGGAGGGCCCCCGGACCCCCCTTATTTGGAAGTATAAATACTTCCCTTTATTATGGAAGTGTTCCATAAACACCCCCCCCCCAAAGTCAATTTTTGGCTGCACCAATGTTCAAAGGATGAGGTGTAGCAGAGTATTCTTGTGACAAATAGTGTGTAGACACAAGAATATGATTAATGTTGAGATACTGATTTGTTTGCTCTAATTATAACGTCAACATTTTAATGAAGGAGACTTTTAAGTTTGAAGTATCTCCTGTTTATTTCATTAAATATGATAACATTTGGTGAATTTATTGATAAAGAGACCCATAAGACACCATGTTATTAATTTTATTCAGAGAAAAATTGTTTAAGCGAAAATATACCGATTTCTGTATTTATCTCTATTCAAATAAGATCTCCAACCGTCAGCTTCTGAGAGAAGTTCAAAATCTTGGCGTAACTGTAGCATTGATTCTTTCTTTCATTAATCATTGTTTCTCATTAATATTTATTAGATCAATTTTATATTTATTCATATCTTTATTCAAATAAGATCTTCAATTCTTCAACCTCTTAGAGAAGTTGAAAATCTAGGTTTAACTGTAGCATTGATTGTTTCTAAGAAATACACAAGAAGCTTATTGGTTGAGCGTGAGAGGAAATTCTTGGGTAAAAATAGTGTAACCAGAAGAGAAAAAAGAATATATCAGTTATCGGATAAGTAAAATAAACAGCTGATATCCTAAGTTGTCAAGAAGGAACATGGGATGAGTAAAGATACCGTATAAGGGGGATGAAGTTCTCAAGATAAGCCGTCTCTCCTTACTCCTATTTTCCTCTTCTTCTATCCTTTCTTTCTGAAACTTTCTCTCACCTTCTTTCTCTCACATTTTACCAAAAGCCGTCTCTCCTTACTCCTATTTTCCTCTTCTTCTATCCTTTCTTTCTGTAATTTCTCTCAAAACAGAAACAGTGTGTGTTAACTGTGTCACTGTTTTTCTATCCCTAGCCCTAGTATTACTTGCAAGATAGGCTTTAGCTTTGGGATGATATGAAGGAGCTTTGGGTAGCTCAAGCTGCCTTGGGGTATACTGATGTGTGTGTTGTTAGAGATTGAAGGAGACGTAATAGTACTAGAATTCTTGAAATCTAGCAGATTTCAGTGCGTGAGGAATAGAGGAAATGTGGCCGTCGGTTTGCATACCAATTTGTTGACCTGTCATTTGGTTATATCAAAGACAATTGTAACTATAGACAATATTGTAACTAAGTAGTTAAATACTTCCGTGGCGGAGCGTGGTATACTCAACCGGGAATATGTTCTATAGGAAATATACCCGGCGATGACCGGTTTAGTATACCACGCTTCGCCACGGAAATACTTACATTTAAGTAGTTAAATGTATCGAACATTTTCATGTCCTGGTTTCTATCACAGTTTGAGATAATGCCATTTAATTGACTACTATTAATTCACCAATTTGTCATTCTTTTCTAAATAAAACGAAATGTCAATTATCAAATGATAATTATTGATTATAGTCAATCATGATTTCAATTATTCTATCCAATTGAAGATATAACATTAATTAAAATTATCATGCACTATAATATATTATATTCAATCAGCTGGCTCACATACTACACATGCATAGTTGCTACTTTATAACATAATTATTATACTGTAGCAGGATTCATTTAATTTGGCAAAAACCAGCTGATTTGGGGATCAGTATCACAATACTTTACCTACAAATGCTGAATCTCGCTGATTATTGAAAAGGTCTTTTAAAAAGGTATCCTTTGAAATGTTTTCTTTAAAAAGGTCTTTTAAAGACTTTAAAGGTCTTTAAGACTTTTAAGTCTTTGGAGTATTGTGTCAAAGCTGCGTAAAATCAGTTGTTTACTGATCGCCAAATCAGCTGGTTTTCGCCAAATTGAATGAATCCTGCTATACATCAGAAAGGACTTTCCAGTCCTAACTCCGCCTAAAAAAGAATATTTTCATTTCATTCAATTTTTAATCGTATTTTTCTGCTTTATAACAGTCCATTTCTAGTGCTGTTTTATTAGTTTTGTTACAGTCATGTAAAATTGAACAATTTAAGACATAAATAGAGTGTGAATAATTAGTATAATTTTAAATTGTTTCTATTTCGAAAATATTAAATTATGTTTTTGTTTCTGCAGGTGAGTCTCAACATGTGATACTTGAGGAGGTTTGTGAGTTGTAAAGTAATTCATTTTTTGTAATCTATATTGCAATTTAATCTAATCTACAGAGTTGGTGAAAATTATGGAAACTTCTTAACATTTCTTATACCAACTCTGTATATTGAATCTGAATCAATATTGTACAGTTTTACAAAATCATAATTTAGTGTCTGCTAAGTTAAAATTGAGATGACCGATTACACGGGAACCAGTTAAATGAAATCGCCGTAGAATGACGTCATCTATCGCAGCTCAATAGGGAAAGCATTCCATCGGGTGAAAGTCTGCTAAATATTTTTATCTTATCACAGTTGCATTCATTGATAACAAAGTATCAGGCTCGTTTCAGAGATTAGAATAACACATGGAATAATAATCAAATTTATCAGCGCGAGCCTTGTGTCAAACTGTTAGAAAAACCCATTAGTTCCGTTTTCAAATCACGGGATTTTCGTATTAGCGAGATTAAATTGGACCTGATGAAAAATGTCTTTGCCTTTCTCCCATTCCTTTTCACATTCCGATTCTAGTTATCATCGCTTCTCATTTTCTTCTTCTTCTTTTTCTTCTTCTTCTTCTTCTTCTTCTTCTTCTTCTTCTTCTTCTTCTTTTTCTTCTTCTTCTTCTTCTTCCACTCTTTTCTTCCCTCAATCATGTTCTCTAATTTGCAGCTGAGTGTCATTTTTAGATGAAAAATGTTCAATTCTGTTTTTCTGTATTCAATCCCCATAAATGTCAGTGCTTCGTTTTTGGTTCAACTTCAAAATGAATTATTATCAATCATTGTAAGACAAAATAAACTGCTTTAACATGTCATATTCGATTACACCAATCATAATTCTTCCGCTGTGTCACACATTTTATTTTGGCACTGCTTTCAATTATCCTCTCTTTCACCTCTCATTAATTTCATTTTCCTCTTCTACCTTTTATTTCTCTCAATTTCGTTCTCCCTTTTCCTTCTCCGACTCCGCATCCTCTCTCCCTCCTCCTCCACCTCCTTCTGTTCTTCCCCTCCTCATCCATCTTCTTCACACTCTCTCACTCTTTCTCTCCAGTCTAGAAGCATACTCTCTAGTCTGTTCTAAATGTCAGGTCTGCTAACAATTCTGTTCTCTGTATCTCATATAGTAGTTAATTATTCTATGTTTTAAATTCTCATTCTCTTAAATCAGTTAACTCTCTCTTAGTACTGCTTTCTGCAGTACTCTTTCTGCATTCAACACTCTTTTTCTGATAAAAACACTTACATTCTAAATCCTTATTGCACTGCTCTCTTAATCGATCTCTCTCTCTCTCTCTCTCTTCCTCACTCAAACACTAAATCATAAATTCTCTCTCTCTCTCTCAAATCAATTATCTCTCTTATTCCTTTTCACTCTCTCATACAAACATAAAAAAAGTTTCCCTCTCTTCAATCAATTAGTATCTTTCTTATTGCACTGTTTTCTCAATCAATTCTTACTCACTCTCTCTCATAGGAATGCGCCCTAAAACTTCGCTCTCCTAGGTCAAAATAAAGGCAGTCATTCTATTCTATACAATTCATACACACACAGAAACATAAAGTTCCACTCTCTTCAATCAATTATCTCTTTTACTGCACTGTTTTCTCAATTGGACTGCTCTCTCAATCAATTCTCTTTCTCTCTGTCACTCTCTTCCGGCCTATGACCCGTCGCTGCTCGTTTAGGCCAGCGATGACGACGCCGTAAATAGCAAATCAGCTGACTAGACAGCAGCCGTCACACTAGCGTCACCTGGCGGCGCGACGCCCAACTAAACTGCCGTCTTCCGTCACCTCGCTCCGCTCCGCTCGCGCTCAGTCTGTGTCGTGGCATGCCATGTGACGGTAGTGCCGCCTGCTTTCGTGTCCAGCCCTGTTTTGTAGGTTAACATCTCATTCGGTTGTTTGTGTGTATTTCGTTTCCGATCAATTTCTTACAGTGTTTAGCGTAGATCAGTGCTTGCTACACGTTTGAAAAACTAGTGTGCGTCTGACGCGTTTATGAGTGACGTAGTAGACAATCGATTGAAGTGTGTGTGTGTCGGTGTGTGAGTGTGTTAGTGATTGATAATTGTTTGCCATTCGCAAAGTAACCAATGTGTGCCTATTGTATGGGATATAGTGTCTGACGTCTTGCAATTTTGTTCATCAATTGATAGGTGAGTGTTGAAAATCATTTCAATCATTCACTTGTATTATCACTGTAGTTAGTTTGGTTTGAATGTTTGAAAGAGAAGATATAGTAAATGAAGAATATAATTCCATCAATCTTCTAGAAAAAATACACAATGAATAAACAAAGAGAGCAGAATAAACAATACAAAAAAATATATAGATATAGTAAATATGAGTTATATTGAAGACTAAAGTGTACTTGTAATGCAATAGAAATTACAAGGAGTTTGTATTGAGTTTTCATTGGTTTATGTTGAATTTCCATTATTCATTTTTCAATAGTTTGTTTCTAACTTCTCATTATTTAGCAATTTATCTTATGTTGTGAAGATGAGCATGATGATTGATGTGGACATATTCAAATTTATGATGTAATTTGATTGTATAAATTTTCGGTTAAGTTGAATTGATCTTAATTTGATCTATTGCTAGAAAATTGTTCTATTAAAGTTTTTTTTTTGAATTGGATGTAATGTTGAACGTTGAGGAGCTTGAAAATAGTTGTTATATTCATTCATTTATTGTTGTAATTCATCACAGCATTCGTGTTTCGGAGGAAACGCTAAGCCGTCGGTCCCGGCTACCTAAAAAACAGTCGTTAAGTCACGTCAGAGACCCTGAACTGATCAGGAGTGACCTAAAAACTCTGACATCAGACAACCCCCAAACCTCCTTGGTTACGCCTATGACATCAGCTGTTTACTGATCGCCAAATTAAATGAATCGCACTGTACAAAGGCCTTTACTCGATAAATAATCGTTCACTTTAATAATCGATCACTTTGTAGTTCCAGTAAGTGAAATGTATCCCATTTAGCTAACCTAGTTGGGTTGATTAGTTGTGGATTCCAAAGTACTCATAGGTTAGTGATAACGGTATCATTGACTAGCTGTTGAAGTATTTAGGCCTGTGTTATCAGTGACCTTTTTTGTTTGTGGGGATCACAATAATTATTGTGGTTTTGTTTTGGTTTTATTCTACTTATATCCTCTCTTCTCTCTCCCTTTCTCCACCTTCCTTTTTCAGCTATTTATCCTTTCACTGCTTTTATTTGTTTGGTTTTCGTCTTCGGTTTCGATAAAATTTGTTTTCCTTCGCGTTCCAATACTCATCACGCCCCTCTGACCCGTCAAAGTGCATAGCAATCTGCTTCTCTCTCTCTCCCTCTCTTTCTGATTCTCACTCTCTCTCACTTTGTGTAAACCGTGGCGTCAGTGATAAACAATTCAGATTGTTGCCATAGCAACGCTGAGTTCAGAACTTCGTGCCATTCACATGCAGTCTGCTGATGTTTCATTGCTCAGTTGCTGGAAAGGTTGGTTCACAGGCGGTTTTTTCGAACAGATAAATTTACTAATAGAGACAAATTGACATTTTATTTCACTTCACACAAATCACAAAGCGAAAATATATTTTTCTTTATTATATCTGTTGAACAGTTCCAATATTTTGAAAAGGCATATTTTCGTGTAGATAAAAATTTAGTCGCTTATTTTACTTCTCAAAACTTTGATTCTGTATCTTTATTTCATCAATCAAACAGTTACAATATTTTGAAAACAGGCAATTACCCAAATAATACTGGAAGTTGTTCTCTAAAAATTAAAGAAATCATTATTAGATTAATATTAATAGAGAAGACAATGTAGAGAAAAAGATAATTACAGATGTGGTTATTAACTACAGATGATAAGAGGTGAATTGATAATAATCCATTCAATAGAGATTGCATTATTGGGCAATAATATTGCTGATGATGTGTAATTTATCCCCCCCTTTCTTCACTCCCATTGAGGACATAACTACACTATTTTAATAGTTCTATGTCATATAGCTTTTATATATACTGTATATCAATAATTCTATTACCAAATATCTGGGATGAAAAATATTACAGTGCAATGAACCAAATATTATAATACTGTAGTTGAACTATTACATATCGATGTAATATGTTCTCCTAGAGAGATCATATCGTATATTTGATAATAGATGTATGATACAGAACTATTATAGTCTAATACCGGGCCTTACGTAAGGGTTAAATTTTTCAGAATCAATCAGTAGACATTATCCTTTGCAAAAAAAGAAATTAAATTGAGTGATTTACTGGTTTTGAATTTTCACAACCAATACACCTGCCAATACATCCAATTCATATTCATAAATTTTTTGTCAATTGACGTAGTAAGAGTGCGCTAGTACTGCGCATGCTCACTAGAGGTCACTTTGCTATTGGTCAAGGACGCGAGTAGCCGTCAGCTGCTGCTGCTGCTACTACTATAATCTGCCATCATCATCATCATCTTCAATGCAGGTGATCCCGTTATGCATTCCTCTCGGGAAAAGGTGACACTGGCAAAACACTTCGTCGTATAGCAGGATTCTTTTAACTTGTCAGAAAACAGCTGATTTAACGTTAGTAAACGAGCGTACATCAATCAGCTGTTTTCTGACAATTTAAAAGAATCCTGCTATATACGTAATGTTCTAAGTATACTACGTATATTACACGTATAGTACTAGGCGAATATTTTTTCCTTCTTCCTCAGCTTCTGCAGCCATTCTCCTTCTTCTGTCCTCCTCCTCCTCTCATAGGATTTATCTTTTGTCTTTCAATTTTCAACTCATAAAGTTGTACGGATATTTTTTATGTATTGTGAAATGTAATTGGTCTTCTAAGACCTATAAATAAATAAAATTGTAGTTACAAATTTTTTCTGAGGATGATGCCCACATGAGCTCTAGGCTTGTGCGTGGGTAATGAGTGGGGTGATGAGATATGACGACTACTTTTTAGGCAGTCGGGACCGACGGCTTAACGTCTCCTCCGAAAGACGGGAGTGGCCGTATTTGTCAGAAATCCTTCCGTCAACCAGGCTCGAACCCTGGCCCAATGGATTTTATCTGACTGCTGATAACTTAATCAGTCTGACGCCTTAGCCGCCTCGGCTACGAACCACTCTAAATCAATCAATCTTATTCCTAATTCTCTGTCCTCATTATTAGTTCCTATACCTATACTGACTATACTTTTCTTTTCTTTTCCTTCATCTACTTTTTTAATTTCCTCACTATACTCTCGTTTTAATTTAGTCGTCTTTTCCAATAATTTTTCTCCGTTGTTTCTCTTTGGCTATTCTTTCTGTCTAAAATTATCTTTCTCCTCCTCTTATTCACCTCTTCATCTTCTCCTGCTCCTCCTATTCCCTCCCTATCACCTAAATCTACGTTTCTTCCTTCTCCGTATTCCTTGTCCTTCTCTTCTCCTCTCCTCTCCTTCTCTT